>LXHY01000066.1:0-278745 GCA_002093855.1 Fusarium praegraminearum
GGGAGTAAATAGCGTGTGGGGCAGGTCGAGCGAAGTTTCTTCTCTTAGGCAGTAGGTAGTGAGCAAAAGAAACGGCATCGGGGTCTCTGAGGATTGTGCATAATCGCGTTTTTTGCTGCAGGCAGCCGTCGACGGGCACTGCGCTGTCAGTGCCACAACAGGCGACACTCACTGCATTGACATTGCTTGATAGAAGTTTGCTATCGGATTGTTTTGATACCTAACTAGGCTAAGTCAAGCTTGAATAGCATCGCTGGTCGCTTCGAAGTTAATGGGTGTTGGTTCCGTATTAGATTCCGGTACAGGCCTATGACATGATACTCGCAGACGAGAAACACTTCACTATAATGACATTTATTGCTTCTAGCAAGCATCCAGGATGATATAAAGTTAATGATTGAAGGCAAACTGTTATATAAGGCAAGAAAACATTGATGATTTTCAACTACCCCTGATTTGGAATCTACAGCATCGCGGTCTGTAACTGGCCTATGTAGAGTGCAGGGAAGCTTGAAGCACAACATGTGTTTAATAGTTATCGTCTCTTATGTGAGCACAGCTGAAATAGATACTCTTTGTCACTGGATTTGGCATGGATATGCATGTCGATGGTGCCCCTGATCAAGTCTCATGGGGTAGACAGCTGGCGGCGGCATCAGGGCAACCGAAATGTCAAGACGTTATTCTAGATAGGGTCCCCTAAGCTTTATTTTCTATTTCATAAGTCTAGTCATAAACTACACAAGATTGTTTGATCTCTTGTGCACTGTCTGGCGCAGTCGAGTTATCTATAGGTACCTAGGTAGGTGACCTACCTACTAACCTACCTCCTTGCCCGGGGTAAGTAGTCGGGTGGAACTGGCAATAGACCGTCAACAGCTGTCAACGGCTGTCAGCAGCTAGGTGTAACTGAGCAGCGTTTGATTTATTGTTTTGTTTATATTGTGCGCTGTTGGTGTGGCGACCACGATTCACTCGCTGCTGCCTGCCCGCTTTGCAAAGCCTCTTCTCTTCTTCTCTTCCTTCCCCTCCATCTTCTTCCTCCTGTTTTCTTCACTTCACATCGCATCTTCCCACGCAATAATTTTGTTCGTCTCCTCGAACGCGCCCAGCCTCATTCAACATGGTATGTATTTCATAATGTTCTCTGCTGCTCATCAATCACCTTGTCTAACTGTCTCAGAGTGCTGCGGGTTCGAAGAGATCACGTCCCATTTTCCCTCTCGACAACACACTCTTTCAACAAGAGACTCTCCCAACAGCCTAGTCGCAGCTGTACAAAACGCGGCCGGGTCTGGCCTTACCCACACATTGAGGCTGGATTAGTAGTAGGATTCATTTACAAAACATATCACATTCTCCCTCTCGACAACAACATCTCTCACAGCTTGACTTTCTCCCAGAGCTTGACTCTCTCTCCCAGAGCTTCATTCTCTCTCCCTCCTAGAGCTTCACTGTCTCTCTCCCAGAGCTTCAGCCTGTCTCCCAGAGCTTTACTGTTTCGCGGGGCCTCTCTCTATCGGAGCTTTACACACTCTATTAGAGCTTCGCCCTGTCTCTCGGAGCTTCACTGTCTGACAGAGCTTCAATCTTTCGCGGGGCCTTGCCCTTTCTCACAGGGCTTCACACACTCTATTAGAGTATCTCCGCTTGACTCTCCCCTCAGAGCTTTGCCCAGTCTCCCAGGGCTTTGCCCAGTCTCCTAGAGCTTCACTGTCTCTCTCTCAGCCTGACTCTTCCCCCAGATCTCGACTCTCCCTCAAGAGCTTGAATCTCCCCTAGAGCTCCACTCTTTCGCGGGGTCTCACTCTCCCCCAGAGCTTCATCCTCTCTCTCAGTTTCGCCTAACTTCACATTCCCCCCCGCGATAAGGACACTCTCGAAACGGCACACCTTTCGCAGCTTATACGCAGCTGCATTTCGACTGCGCCCAGGTCTGGCATCACCCACACATAATGCTTGACTAGTAGGATCACATTATGAAACACTTCACTTCACATCCGCCCAGTACGTACTGCCTATCAACCAAACAATGCCTCTTACTGACCAAACAGATCCACAGTTCAGCCCATGTCCCGTTGTGAATAAACGCGCACAAACCCAGCGAAACTCTGCCCTGTCCGTACCCTGTATTTCTGTCAACAGTCAGCCTTGCACTCCACACTCCAACTCAGCACAACAGCGCGCCAAGATGGTAAGTTCCCCATGATGTCCTCCACTATCTGTAAATAAGCTTGTCTAACTAGTCTTAGGGTCCTACTGGTGGCGGCGATCATTTGCCCGATATACTATCCGAGAACGATGAAGAAGTATGTTTTGCTTTCTCAAAATTTGACAAAAGCTAATATGGCAATAGCATTTTGTCTTCGCCAATTCGGAGCATTACCTGCACCACCTCATGGCCAGAGCGATAGGGCAGCACTCACTCAAGAAAGACATCTTGAAGCAATACCGTATACGGGCTTCTTGGCAGTGATTACCCCTCTCACTGGTGTAAAGGACAAAGACTTGCTCTTCGTCAAGGTGGATGGCCAGTTGGACGTATTCCCAAAGCCTGGTGAACCTTGTACATCATCGACAAGGCTCGTTCCCGCTTGTCGCCTGACGAGTACAGTGAGGCGTTTGGTGCGGTGTACAAGGCTTTGTACGAGTCCAATAAGCAACGCTGGCCTCTGAAATACTTCAACCAGAGCTGCGCAAAGCTGTTGTGTCGTCCATTGACAGAGGCCGAGTTTGCAGAGTTCTGTCGCAACTATGAACAAAACGGCATATACCTGGTGCGCATGATGCGACTTGACCATTCGGAGGCTGAGCTTTTCAATCGGTTTGCAGACACTCAGACTGATTTGACACCCGTCGGCGATGAAGTGTGTGCCGTAAACAATCCCGGACGTTCTTTCCAAGGTTGCAGTATGGATTCCCTTGCTCTCAACCTTCCACGTGGATATCGAGTGATCAGAATTGCTCATCCCGAGACCCGATTCAAGACCGATGACGGACTCAAGGCCTCTCTTCCATATGCCAGCTTGGAGAAGGGTGAAAACTTGACTGCATACATCGCTCGTGTCGGGAATGAAGGCTTGGTCAAGATCGGGGTCAAGAAGAAAGTGTCTGACGCACTTCTCAAAGCGCAGCTGTTTGCCATCAAGTCCCTCTGGGATGCTTCCTCTGCCAGTAGCCCATGATAAATTCACTGGCGTTTGATGAGAGTGAACGGTGGCATCTGTGATGAATGGGAATGAAAAGCATGAAGAGCATGCGAGGAAAGTAGAAAATCAAAAAGGGCGACCGGTTTGGCGGGAGTGGCAGCGGAGGTTGTTTTCATATGAATAGTTAGCAGGATCAATTTCAGCATTGACCCATTCTCTGAAGCCACAAACATTTGTGAATGATTACCGTTACAATCAGTAACATCAGTAAAACCAACATCGCTTACATCCATCCTTCTTGGGGCTAAGCCGGCTGGCTTGTCTTCCTACTGACTTATTGAAACGGTTGCAACCAAGCTGTAACTGACCATGGATGAAGCTATCCTCGATGAACTCAAGCTGCAACGTTCTATCCTCAAGTTTGGGGATCGGGCGAGCATGTCAACCACTGGCTCACAAAAAAGGAGCGCTCACAATACACCCAAAATTCAGCCCCGCATGCATCCTGTGTTTTTGTCAAGCTTTCATGGGCGGATCACTAACGTTGTCCGTTTGTAGGTCGCTCACTCTCGGATCTCACAATGACTAAAACTAATCCCAGTGCTCTCCAGGACCTCTCAGATCACCTGCGTGGCTAGGCTCGTTGACCTAGCTGACGCTATCAATGATGGCGACTGTTGATATCAACGATGACCCCGAAGAGACAGTAGTCGCAAATTTTGGGTGACACGGCTGATAGCAGCAGCTCAAGTACCGCCTGTAAAAGGAGCGCCTTTTGAGGACACAAAAGAGCCCGTTGAGTAAATAGATCAATAATATTGAACACAAGACTTTCAGCTTCTTTGTTTATCTCATCAGCCTCGTCATTATAGATAATGTGACTGCCACTACCTAAAGTGATAAATAATTTATGTAAATAATTTAGGTATTTTATGATGCCTTAGACTTGCTCTTAGGTTATTTATTTTGTTATTCTTTTCCTCAACCTTAAGCTCAGCTATATTCAGGGGCATTCCCGCCACTTCACAAGCAGATTAAAAAGAATGTACAATTGGTTGTTTATTAAATTTAGTTTGTGAATATCAATATATGCTGTGAAATACTGAAATGAAGCTTTTCTTTCTATAATTGCCATTAGCAGTAGCAGCAGGTATAGTCCTATTCACTGGCACTCTAATATTTCTCACTCTTGACATCTTTACCTATCACCGTTACTATCATGACATATCCTAAGGCTGATGATACCGAGAAGGCTACAGAAGAGCAGCGCATTCGTGCTGAAGGTGCTTCGCTGATAATCCAGCTGCGAATGCATAAGTGTTATAGCCATAACCCACTGGGACTTAATATGAGAGCACTGGAGCCCAGGAAGACAACCCAAGTTGAGCTGAGTCCAAAATGTTGCCAGTTCATCATTACGCGCCATATTAAAGTATTACCTACCATATCGCTCTATAATCTTGCCATTTATTAACTATAAATCTAGATAGAGATAACTCTAGCGGTATGGCAAGGTCCCATACTAATAGACAGTAGGAAGTCTTAATCCACAGGGGATACTTGCTGAACTTGGAAAGGATGTCTACCTATTGGACCTAGAATGGTGATTCATGGATAACCCTCCTCGCGGGTGAGTTGATACTCAAATTCAATCAATATTATCGCAAATCTACTACGATATGGCAAGAAAACGACAATCTACGTGCTCTAGAAACATTTCTGAATTTGTTTCTGCAGTGCTGTAAGGTGAATACCTCATTTGAACACATGGTTGCTCATTCCTATGTGCTACTATAGTATCGACATGACTTGTCCCTTTCTTTGGAGCTTTCATCAAACCAATACCAACGCAAACTGCGCTCCAGACAATCATGGCGAGTTCCTGGACAGGTTGAATGGCTTCCACGTCTCAGACAGGTAAAGTGACACACGCAGCTCTAGTACTATTATCGCCAGCGCCAGAGAGAATCCGGGTAATGGCTGGCTGCAAAGTTCATTATATCTGACTGACACACCGACTACAGGTTCAACTTCGTCCAACGGCTAGCTAAGCTCTGATATTGAGAACACATGGCAGTATTTGCTAGCGGTGGCTCTGTACACCTGGCTCTGGGGGTGACCCTCATCATGGTTACATGTGGTATCTTGAGATGGCTCTCGCCGATTCGAACAAGAGGGCATTCAAAGGAGCTTCCTAGTCGCTGGATTCTACCCGTTTGGCATTGATCGACCAAGCATTGTGCGGACAATCGAGAAATACATGACTCAAGACACAAAGGGATTCCAAGTGGAGCGGACTATATTTGTGCTACGTTTCTAGAATGAACGGCCCAGAACTCTCATTTAGCTATCGCACTTAAGGACTTGTTTCCTTTGGATCCGAGATTGTGTCATTGACCAAGTGTCTCGGGCAGTTTCATCATATCCACCGGCCACAGGATTCACCAGCAACCGTTGTTGCTCTGGTCCATGTATCTTGACTGGTGCCTCTCTATTGTTGATTAGCAGTGGCTCGAAAAACGAATACTGCGGATAGCTGAAAGCTATCAAATTTGAGCCCGATTACTTTATTCTTCAGAAGGTCATATCCGCGCAGCGCTAGGTTTCGTTCTCCAATGTCACATTCAGCTAAGCATTTGCTATTGCAGTTTACAGTTCTGACATATATCAAGATCCATGCTGTCTCCGAGAATGACAAAGATAGATCGTATGTTCAAGAACCATCTTCATAACACCAGACGCAAGCTTTTTCCCTATGCAACTTAACCCCCTTGTCGGAAGAGTCAGTATTGGAGTTGACTACACGTCTGCACGTGCGGAAACCTTCATGTTTATTAAATCTGCTTTAACTTACTTTCACTCGATGTCATGGCGAAGGGGTATATGACTGCTGTCACACCAACACCCTCAACACATTGCCGCTTTTGTCTCCTGCGCTTCGAAGCAGAACTACCTTTGTCTTGCTACAGACCTCCGCCGCTACTTCGTCACAACGCAATTGTCCAAGCAAAGGCAGCCTACGTGGGGGCTGGTGAATATTAGATCAATGGTCCTGGGGCCAACAATGCTTGAGCAAAGGTCATGAGTTCAGCATCAAAACTACCGTTTTAGTACCGGTAAGACGAGAATCATAATAGCTACCGGTTCCTCACCCGCCGACCTATGGCACTGTATCTAAAACGACAAGGCTTGTAGTCCGGTTAAAGATAGGGGCAAGGATATTATCGTATACTGATTCTTCGTTTATAGCAATAGAATCTAATATGCACACTAGGTCTATGCAGTTCCAGCCTCAATGTGTGGGCAAGGCCGACATCGTGCAGGGGGCCTTTAAGCATGCCAATAACCCTTCTCACAACATCGATCCTAAGGAGAGTCTCCATGGCTTGTTTGTCCAAGAGGTAACCGAGAAGGTACCAAGCACCGATGCTGTCCAGTCCACGAGCTCACAGGGCCCTTCTTTGTGCAAGATGGATTCTCACAAAAGGGGCGTTTCTCTCTGGGGATCTTTCGAGTCGCGGATCTCCCCCATGTCCTCCGGCTCAGGGCGCGATCGTTCAGCTAATTCACCATGATAATAAATACAACTACCAAATCTTGTCACAATCGACATTTCTTTATACCATTAATGATTACATAGAGCACCATATGGAGACAGAACGAAATAATCGCGGAGCCATGTCGTCGGTCGTCACTTCATCCACATTGTGGGGTCCAAGGCTCAAATGAGTGTTCGAGATATTGTATGACTTGCCTCTCTGTTAATAATTTGAGAAGATGGCTAGTTGTTGTTTTGGTTTTGAGCGATGTGTCGAGGAGCGTTTGTCTTGCTAGTGATTTGAGAGTCAAGGAGAGGTCGACACTTGGCGAGGAGTGTACGATTCTGGCGGAGTGGGCATCGACAACAACCGGGGTGGGGGCAAGTATCGCGATAGGAGGAACATGCACACATGCATACAGAGTGCTTCCAAGATGGAGTAGGAGGAGTTTGAGGGGGAGGGTGTCGACAACATAGAGAAGGCCAGGAAGCGCAAGAACAACACATACACATACACACAATGCTTAAGAGAGCACAGGCAGAAGAGGGCGGGGGCGTCAACGACACTATGGAGGGCAAGGAGAGAACGAAGCACGAGAGAAATTGATATACACGGATATGTACAGATGCACAAAATGTTGGTGAACATAAAAAACGAAGAGGTTGAGGGTGAGAGGGCATTGATAACACTGTGGAGGGAAGAAGTCCAAGAAGCTCGAGAAGGAAGTAGTTCGGCTAGGTGAGGCGATCGCCCATGCGAAAGACTTCCTTGCGACGCTTCCCACTCCAAGCACCAGCACCAGTACCAGCACCAGTACCAGCACCGCAACCAGGTAGTCCCCTCCCTGAGTTTGATAGGGTTAAGAAGGACCACCCACCCCCGAGGTGCTGATATGGAAACATATCCAGATGGCCTCGCGTTTGGCAGGTAATCGCCGAGTGCAAGGAAGAGGCGGATGCGAAAGAACGGTGGCTTTCACAATAGGGGACGACATACCAGTGTTGAGAAATGGGGCTATCGACGGACAGTACGTGGGCTACTGCGATCAGTCATGTCACAATAGCGATTATGTATTTAAATCTACTAATGTCGTTAAATGGATCAAGCTGTTGAAATTGGCGTTGTTGATTGTTATAGAAACAACGTGAACAACGTCATTGAAGACGGATACATAACGGAATAACATGGACTGGAGCTTCCAGGGACGACATTGAAACCAAATTGGCCGAAAGATGGCTTCTTCATTTGAACTTGAGGACTCACACTTCGTCTTAATGGAACAAAACAACCTCCGCCGCCGGGCCGGCCCGCCACCCTTTTTTCTCTCTTTTCCCTGCATGCTCTCCATGCTCCTCGTTCCTCGATTCTGATCTCCTTCTTCATCACTGATAAATACATTGCGTACTGATGTGTTTACCGCTGATCAGCATCCCAACAAGGTGCGGGAAGGCTATCAGCATCCCACGCTCCTTGGCCATCGTTCTTGCTGATGTCCGATGTGCTCCAGGGTTCTGAATCATATACGGTCAGTGCTGCACGCAATACTTGATCATCGCCAGAACGTCCACTGTCATCGACATATTGGCTCTCAGATTTCATATTCCAGGTCGGACATGACTTGCATGGCAGCCTTGCGCCCCTGGGGTTGCTTGACACCCTTTCCTCGGCAGAGAAGTTCCAAATGAGGACCACTACACTTTGCACATCTAGTAGGCGAGTTAGTATAGGTTAAAGCGAGGTGACAGATTACATTATTAAAATGCTAAAGTATTTAAATAATAACTAGAGAATCTATTAATAGAGTTAAAAATATATACAAGGTCTAGAAGTCTATTACTGCCCGCATGGAGGAGATACGTTCTCGCCCAACGACCTGCTACCACATGGTTTAGATAATATGAGTCAAGATTCCCTTTGCCCGACAGCTGGATCAATTTAGCTTCGAGTGAGCAGAACTGCATTTTGAATCAGATGATACCCTCCAGGTATCAGAAAACTCGACCACTGGGAGCACAAGAGACGAAACTAGTAGTCTATTTTATGCTACTTAGACCATACTCCTTAGACTAGTTATTTTTGTTTCCTAAAACTTATCACGCCAACTGCTATGTAGAGCTCATTCAATAAAAATCACTTTCATTATCGCCCCTTTAACTGTTATACTCGTTTACCAACACTTTGCAAAAATCCCACATATCTGCCGCCGCTTTCCACTACGCCAATCGCCCTTTAGATTAAATTTCTGTCATTCTCTTCTCTGTTTTTCTTGCTTTGCCTCTCGTACCAGATGACATGCTCTAGATAGCCAATATTGCTACAACTGTTGAGTCATTTCATCGTTGCGATACTCTGCAAACTTAATCTACTGAGAAAGTGTAGAAAGTGAAGTAAGTTTGTATTGCATAGGTAGAGAATAATTGCATACACTCTCTCGTCCTTCCATTCTGTCTATAAAATAAGAAGTACGATGACTGATAAATACTACCTATGTAGGATAAGTAGGTAGGACTTGCCTGCGGAATGCGCTTATTACATCCGAACTCTCTCAATGGGCGGCATAACAACTTTGCGCAGCTCTGGTTGAAGTATTCGAGAGGCCAGCGTTGCTTGTTAGACTCGTACAAAGCCTTGAAACTTTGAGTTCCTAGTAACGTTCGTAAGCGATAAGCAGAAACGAGCCTCGTCACTGATGAAACTGCAAGGTTCACCGGACTCCAGGAATACATCCATGGTCATCTACCTTGACGAAGAGCAAGTCTTCACCCTTTGCATCGTCGATAGGTATGATCACTGCCCAGAAGGCCATGTATGGCATCTGCTTGAAGATGTGTTCCTTAAGTGCTTCTATATCGCACTCCGAAGTTGTTGACCTTGTGGTCTGTACCGGAGTCCGACTCTACGGTAATCTGTCCGCCATAGCATCCTAGTGATTGATAGTATCCTTGTCGCTGACAGCGACTTGGATATGCTGGGCACTCTGATCATCTTGGATGACATCAGTCATGGATCATGTGCTTCTCCGTTGCCGATACCACCACTGTGGCTCTCGTTCGTAGAACGTACCTTCGTCGAGTGCAGGTTGATATGGCACTTATGGTTGGCTTTGTCTTGTACATGTATACGTATGACGATGTGGGTGGTTCTCCATGCTGCGACTAGCAAACTTTTTGTAAAGACTTGTCGCATGCGTTGTAGCAGAGCCCTTCTAGGACCTCGATAAGACTGTCGTTGATATCTTCCATTGAGGCTTCACCGCGGACAAAATCAGGGGCAGATGATAAAGACATAGGATGTCGACTAGGCGATGTGAGTCGCTGTCTTCAGAGAATTGATAGTTTGGGAGGTTTGACACGGACGTTGATGGAGCGTCCCAACATGAACAGCATGTACAGGATCTTCGTAATGGACGGGTTTGTGACCGCTGCCGAGGATTGTGGACAGCACTAATGGATCAAATCAAGGACATCCATATGCCTCAACGCTTTTGGGAGAAGAGCATCCCAGTTCTCCTGCCGAGCCCCGAGACTAGTCAGACAAGCTATAGCGAAAAGCACCATAGAAGACTTACCATCTTGACTACCATCATGGCAAGTGACATGAGCCATTAGATCCCGCGGGTTTGAAACAGGGAGTGGAACGCTGGGAGAAGTTCTGCTTGAAACTGATCTCACACCTTGGGGCGGTACTGCAAGTTACCAGGAAAGGATTTGGTAGATAGTTGATGCTTATAGTGTGTAGCAGAACAGTTGGCCGCCTAAATCTAAGGGTATAAAAGTAAGTAGTCTAAGAAGCATGGCCTAAGTATCATAAGCTGACCTGCTAATTTCGTCTCTTATGATTCCAGCAGCCAATGTTTCTGATGCCCTGAGGTGCTTGTAGCATGGGACGTCGACCCATGTGCTTCCAGGTCATATCTTGGCTTTGTAGTTGCTTCCAGAAGCTTGATTTCCGAGATCGATGTTGCTCGCTTCTTGACTCTATCTTGGCTTAGCTGTGAGTGTCAGACGGAGCAGACGTATTTCGGGGCATGTAGTTCAGGCCGTGGATTAGGCATTATGGGTCACAATGAATCACTAAGCAACGAAAACAACTTCATGAAAGTAACGTGTTGCAATAATAATCTGATATTGTTGTCTTTCTTGGTGCGAGCGGCTTCCCAAAAGAAGACCTACCAAAGGATTTGAGTTGCGCAGCTAGGAGAGGAGGTGGATCTATTGTCAAAAATCGAGAGCATTTGGACGACAACTTGAGAATCCATTGATGGAAGGTAAAATCATGTAGATGGCTGGAAGGTATTGGCCTTGCAGGGGAGAAGTGTCAGCGAGCCTCATTTTGCTGGCTACACGTTGATTATGCACTAACTTGAGCGCCATTGAGCCGCAAAGGTTATTCCGCACGACAGCATCATGAAGAACATGTTCTCAGAACGTTTGTCATGCACCTGAATCTTGTTCCATGATGACTGAAACTCATGGCGAGGACATCGCAGAATGCACTGAAAAACATTAAGCAACACCGGTTCTTAGATCAAGAGAATCACGCCTCATGCACACCATCACGAGCAGTCTGTCTAGCTATCTAGTATCTATACCCAAAAACAAGAAGGTTGAAGTTTTTCAGTCGACATAGTTTGGTGGTCCACAACGTCAGATTTTCTGACTCAGTGCTTGACTCTAATATTGGTCATCATCATAAAAACTTCAACCCATCTCGTCCCGGGTTCAGGTCTGTCCCGTGAGAACTTCCAGCGAAGTTTAGAGTGTAAAAAATGGAACAAGACCGTCACCCAAGGGCTAACGGGATACCGGCCCCTCGCATCAAGAATGAGCCCCATTGAGTAACCAAGCTTTCGCTAGGCAATCGCATACCTGTCAATCTCGACAACAAATCCTAAGCGACCCGATGCCACACACACGAGCACTGAGCGTCTGCCCACCATCCACCGGCCAGACAGCCCCATCCGTCTAGAACTCACCGCACCTCGACAGCGGACTCATATCTTCATCCAAGAGGATCGAGGGCGGCAAAGACCATAAGACAAAGCCTTTGGCAAGCAGATGTAGCGGAGGACAGGGCCAGCGCAGGGCGAGGGCCTGGGCGCAAAGGTAAACCGCAGTGCTTCTATGGCGGCGCGTTTCCGCAAACTTCGTCGAAACGAAGACGTCCGGGGACTTTCTCCCAAAGCCATAAAGGTGATCGAGACGCTGCGATAAATCACAGTGTCTCTGTTTGTGAGCTTCGAATAGCGATCTATTGAGCGAGGGGCGCGGATGAGAAGGAAAGAGAAAAGAAAAAGGAAGAAAACAAAATCGATTCGAATTTTTATGTCAAAGATGGGGCTGTGGTGTGGCGCTAGTGATCAAAGCTTCGAGGTGTGGCTGTAGCTGCCTTTTTTTCTCAGTCGCGGTTCAGCCAATACGGACCTCGCGTTGAGAAGGCTGGGTCGCTGCCTTCGTGCCTGTTTATTCGTCTTCAATACAAAGCTCGCGGCGCATCCAGCTTCGACCGTCAAGACAGACAACTCTCATCTAATCGGCGAATCTGTGTTTCTGTCCGATCAATTCGAAAAGCATCTAACTTGAGCCGTCGACCTTTTTCGTTTCTGCAACTGTCATTGTCATAGCGAAATCGCAAAAGAGCCACCGACTGGTTTTCAACCCTTCATCTTTCTCTCACGCAATCTATCTATAATCATGTCGACTCTCTTCGGCAGCGCCTCGAGCGCGGCAGCGACAAGCATCGGCGACCTCAAGCAGGATGTTGCGCTTTCCGACCCTCCCACCGACACCATCTCCGGCCTCTCTTTCTCTCCTGCGCCAAACGGTCCCGACTTTCTGGCCATCTCCAGTTGGGACAATAAAGTCCGTATTTACGAAATTGCCGCCAACGGCCAAAGCCAGGGCCGACACGCATATGAACACAGCCAGCCTGTGTTGAGCTGCGACTTCTCCAAGGTACGAAAGTAGGCTGCCGACGCGACAGGGGGATCACTAACCAGGACTCGTAGGATGGAACAAAGATCGTCTCTGCAGGCGCCGACAAGAACGTCAAGGTCTGCGATCTCGCCTCCCAGCAGGACATTGTTGTGGGCACACACGACCAGCCTGTACGAACAGCCCGATTCTTCGACAGCGGCAACGGCCCCATGGTCGTCTCAGGATCATGGGACAAGACGGTGAAATACTGGGATCTTCGACAGCAAGGGCCCGCCGCCACAGTAGCTTGTCAAGAACGAGTCTATACGATGGACGTTCGCGACAATCTGTGTGTCGTCGGTACAGCTGATCGCTATATCAACGTCATCGACCTTAAGAACCCTACCAAATTCTACAAGACTCTGCAGAGCCCTCTGAAGTGGCAGACTCGGGTTGTTAGCTGCTTTACCGACTCTGCTGGATTCGCCATCGGCAGCATTGAAGGACGTTGCGCTATCCAATACGTCGAGGCCAAGGACTCGAGGTAAGCAAGATTCAGAAAGCTACGAATTGAGGACCTGAACTAACATGCCGCAGCGCCAATTTCTCTTTCAAGTGCCACCGTGACCCTCCAGCCAACGGTGTCACCAACGTTCACGCCGTCAACGATATCTCATTCCACCCCGTCCACGGCACATTCAGCACTGCCGGTTCCGATGGAACATTCCACTTCTGGGACAAGGATGCCAAGCACCGTCTCAAGGGTTACCCCAACGTCGGAGGCAGCATCACCTCTACTACCTTTAACAAGAACGGTTCCATCTTTGCCTACGCAGTTGGCTACGACTGGGCCAAGGGTTACCAGCACAACACTCAAAGCTATCCCATCAAGGTCATGCTGCATCCCGTCACCAACGATGAATGCAAGCCCAGGCCATCTGCGAAGAAGCGATAAACAACGTATAGGGCTTGGCGGCGATGGAATTCGGCTTGAGAAGGGGTTTGGGGTGATTAATACTTGGCTGCGTTTTGCAATTATGTACTTGTGGCATTGATAAAGACTGGGAAGATTGATAGGATTCAAAAAGAGGAAGGGTCTGTGAACCAAGGAGTGAATACAGGAAGTAGTGTTTTACGAGAGATGATACCATAGACACAACAAAACATCTACATATCCACACATCGATCAATCTTGTGGTTTACGTCTTTGGCTGATCTCGATGTTGTAGCGAATTGTAACTTGGATAGGTCTATGCAATTAATCAATTTGAATGAATATCGAGTCCTTGCTCTCAAGTGTATATCTTTCCTTCAAGTCAGTGAGTCTTTAATCATGGAGAACGTCAGGTGAGCCACGCTCATTATTAACGGAACAGCATCATGAACAAAGGACTTGTATTTATTCGAGTCTGCCACTTGGGCTTCATATGATCATTGTGTATCGTAGTGTAAAGATGAATGGCCTCGAGCCACGCCAAGCCACTTACAAAAGGGCCATTAGTTGATGCGATCGCACCCCGTTCCGCGAAAACAAATTAAACGCTTAATAGATTTGCAACTCTCTTTGTCGAGACTGCAGTAAACTCCTGCTCTTTCTTTCCATGCTTTTATCCCAAAACTTAGTTTTTCCTGAGCTGAGGTGCAACGCTAAGAAGATCTTCCTTCATACTGCGATACATGTCGAGCATAAATGTGCTTCGCTCAGGGTTGTATTGCTCAGCCGCGGCAGCAGTAGAGATCTTGGGCTGGTCGTGAACAAATTTCACATCAATGCTGTCCATGTTGGTGGCATCCATGTGAGCCATGGGGGCGCCGGGAACGACGATGTCAGGGTTTATGGCGAAGATGATGGGTCGGTGGCCAGTGGACAAGTCGGTGGCATCAGACATGGAGTTATGGTAAGAGCCGTAGTTGTCAGGAAGAAGTGGCATACGAGGAAGAGGCTCGTTGTGGCTGGGAGTAGCGTAAATCTTGGGCAGCACCATGGTGTCAACGTGGTTGACGGGAGCACGAGAAGATGCCGAAGAGCTGAAGGACTGCATCAGAGGCCGTGTGCGACCAGCGATGGATGGCTGAGGGGTGGGACGGTGGGTAGTCTTGAGACCACGGGACTGAACCAATCGTTAGTATGAGTTGAATTGACTGAAGAGTATGAGACTCACCTCAGAGTGCTGGGACTGCTCCGAAGAGGAACCAAGGAGCTCAGCATACTTGGGCATGAGAGCGACACCGGCATGGCGATGCGACTCGGACAGAGCGCGAGTGACCTTGGAAACGGAAGCGGTGATTCTAGGCATTGTGATAGATGGGGTTGGTAATTGTGGTATGATGTGGTGGTAGAAAGTTGGCGGTGTCCAGCTACTTATACACTTTGTGTAATAAAGAGCAGATCGAGTTGGGGGTAGCGGTGACGAGTTCACAGATCAGGCGATGTTGTGAGAGGGGCCGATAGTTATGGAGTGTAGACGCAGATGCAAGTGGGATTGGAGAGCTCAATGGAGGGAGGGGAGGAGGGTTTATGTATTATATTGTGAGGGAGGTGAGACCCAGGTCGAGACAGATAAACTACTACCTAGAGGAGGGGGAAGGCGCAAGCTTCGATAGCTGTCTAGGGGTGTACCTACTTTCTTGGTGAGGTGAGGTGAGGCAGGCGCGGATAGTCGTCCGGGAGCCCGTGTGATCTGGGGGATGGGGACAAGATTGGAATGAGCTACCTGGGTAGGTAGGGACGGGGTTGAGGAAAGAGTTACTCATAGCCTCCACCGAGTGTAGACTACAGGTACAGCTTCAAGCTCCCGCCCTGTTAGCTCACCTTAATTTAGCTACACCATCGTTGATCCCGCATGTGGAGAGGTACTGGACTCGTACAACACGACTGATACACACCCTCCCAAGGAAGCTGCCGTTGTTTCCAATCGAACAAGACGAGGAAGGGCGGTGTCAATGTCAATCAACAAACTTCCGCCATCCGATTATCTAATCCGTTAAACCCTCACTCCAACGTGAAACATCCTCATGCCAGACGGACGACAATTATAGTTTCTGTCGCTTCCTGTTGCAAACAAACAATGAAACAAGCAGCATGGCAGTTGCAGTTGCAGTCCCTGACTCGGCGACGAGATACCGAATGCCGCCCGGCGCGACTCTACCTACTATGCAAAAGCAGCACAAAGTCGGTATGTTGGGGGTCCAATAAACAGGCCTGCCAGGTGCCCCATTTACAGTGCCTACTGCACTCTAGACTGCCGTGCAGCTCCAGGTATCACTGTGGTGCTCTCATCAAATTCCTCTTGTCTCGCTCGCTTCTCCAGCTTTTTTAATGAGAAGCCAGGTTCCACCCCCAAGCTGGAAAAGGGGACAATTATGGGGCATTGTAGTCACTAAGCTCATCTCTGAGGTTGCTCTTGAACTATCGATCTCGAGCCACAGGTTACTTGAGCCGTCAATGTCCGAAAGAAAACATGAGTAGTGGACGATGAGCAGATGGGATGTGCCAATGCTAAACCAGCTACGTGCTCAAGCTGGCTTGTGTTACAACACCCAGAGATAACGGTATCATATCAGAAAAACAGTGGCGTCGAGTGTTGCAACATGCTGCCGGTTGAATTGATATGGTACCATCTTTCAAGACACATCGGGGAGTGGAACTCGTTGAGCTCCCTCACAGCTACTGCAGCTGGTGAGACAAGGGTCTGGACAGTGCCGCTTTACCACTTGCTTGCCACCAAGAAACAGTACAGTCTGCTCCTGCTGACGAGTCTCGGCAGGGGAATCTACGAATCTGGCACACGTGGAGCGTGCCTGTCGCTCACTCGAAGATCATTATCGGTTTTGTCCAATTGTTGACTGAGCATTGATAGGGCGGTCAGCCAGATTCTCTGTTAATGCCACCCTTTTATTGTCTACGCGTCAGTTATCATCTGGAATCCCATCCTATCATTGTAACGACCATTATCATACATCAACTTCAACAAAATCAGTCGACGTCTTCAATTTGCGAGCCTGTAACTTTAAAGCGGCGTGATGGCCAGTATGGGTGACAGCACGGCAGTGAGCAAGCCCAAAGACGGGAAGAGGCCCGTGACACTCCAGGGCTGGTAACCAAAATCGAACGTCTCCTGATCCACTTCTAGAAACCCGTCAACTTGGTTGTCCCCTTTGGACCGGGGAGATGGTACAGACTCCGTTCATACGCTCATTTACTACGGTTTTGCATCGTGATTGGCTTCTCTCCGGCAATCACTTGATTCCGTTCTTGCGGACGCTGCTTCTGAATGCCTCGGCTCAGAAGATGAACGGAAAACCTCCGAGATCAAGGCTCGATATTCAATACTGCGAAAGATCTGGAAGCGATCGCATCGAAACTCAGGAAGCAAACACAGGCAATCTGGGTCCTGGGTCCTGGGCTGACCTGTGCATATCCTGGGTTGTGCGAATATTAAGATTCGCGCGCGTGCGAAATTGTTGAGCTCCCCTTGCAACTAGGCCCCAGGACCGATAACCTAGATTCCAGAAGGAAATCTTGAGTCAAAATTGAAGCGAGGCAAGACAAGGCCAGCCAGACATGCTCAGGGGGCTGACTATGGAGGGGCAGGGCAATTGCTATTGTTGGAATTACGGCGGCGCCGGTCAACAAAAATTGTTGAACGGGACCTGCCTTGAAAGCTCCCTCACCTTGGTCTCACCGTAAGAGCTAGGGTCTTTAGTTCGACATGGCTGTGACACCGCCATGAGCTTGACCGAAATCAGAGGCGATCGGATACCCTCCCGCTTCAAGATACACGATTACGAATTCGTTCAGGAGCTGATAATGGCGGCATGACGAAACTCAACATAAATAAGCATTGCCATCTTGGGTAGCGACACAGCCAGCCAATCAAGCATCAGCAGATTGTTTATTGTGATACACATACTTTATCTTGAAACTTTCGATATCAGTTGGCCAATACGGAAGCCGAACAAGACGACAAGATACAGTATCCGTATTCTTAATCTTGAAGTCGTCAATAATCAATTTCACCGAAATTCTGACACATCCAAATTCGACTCCATCAGAGGTGCAGGGTATGGTCCTGACTTTCGGGGCGTGTCTGTTTTTTTCGGATCACCATGGCCCATTGGCGACCATGAGAGCAACCTGCAGCTTGGTCCGATGACAGTTGGAAAATGCATATCATACCTGTCGGTCATATGGTATTTCCTGCTTTCGGCATATAATTCTGGGGCCAAAGCCTCGGCTTCCTGCCGAAATTGAAGTTTGGGTGAACAAAACGACGGACGACATGTCCGAAACGGAAGATTGAACATTTTTAAATGCTTAAACCCATGTGATATGAATTTTTGCAAAATATAATGAAGATGCAACCGAGGTTCAAACAAGACATAATGACTTGCATTGAACCTAGAAAGTTTCGGTTCTTGTTGGTTCATATCTCGATCTCGAGTTAAGTTTTGACGTCTCTTCATGGTTTGTCCAGCCTGCTCAAAATGTACCAAATCCATTTACCCTGTAGTAGTCTCAGGGGATTAGAAAAATTGGTTGCTGGGCGCAAAAGAGACGAAATTAGTAGGACAGTTGATGCTACTAAGGCTATGCTTCTTAGTCTACTTATTTTTGTACCCTAGTCTAGAAGGTCCGCACTCTACATAGACTACGCAATTATAATGGGAAGATGCACCAAATCGTTGCATTCACTTGCATTCGAATGTTACCGTACCCTCGGATCTTTTGTTACCTTCTCCAGCAAGCAAATGTTACAGACCACATTTCCTCCCTCTACTTCTTGCACATATAGACAAGTTCCATGTTCTGAACAACACTTGCAGGATCTGTGAGTATACATATTCTTCTCCAATCGAAACTACAGGCAAGATCGCCATAGCGTCATTTAGGACCCTGAAATGACCCGCAATCGTCAGGAACCACACCCGATTCTGGACATCGAAGACTCATGATTTGCGCTTTTATGAGTATGGGAGTTTCACGAATATGGCTTCCAAGTGGAAGCAGAATCCATTAAGATATCGTTTAATAACATATATATGAAAGCCACTTCGTGTTGCCTGTGCTACTTGAGATTTCGTCTCTGCTCATCGACTTTCTCTCGATTACCCCTCCCCCGCTAAAATTCATATCTCACCATATCACTTCAACCACTAACCCAGGTACTCAATTACAACTCTTTGTATATCATCTATTTACAAACATGACGGACTCTGAACCCCGGAAACGTGCTGTTGACTCTCCCAAAGGTAATGCCATATCGTCTTGATATCATCTCTTCTCTAACAAACGAATCTCTTAGTCTGGACGACTCTGATTACAAATCTGAGTTATTTGCCTGGTCTTCTTACTCTAGACCACTCACTTCGTGTGGCAGGATCCCAATACCCTCTTGTTGCTCTTTACACGGACACATTTCCTCCTGAAGGCCATGCTGCGTTGCAAGCTCGCGGCATTCCCACCCAGCACATCCCCTACCTACTCCCGACCAAGGGCAAGGACTACTCCAATGACCCGCGCTTCTACGACTGCTGGAGTAAGCTTACTCCGTTCTCTCTGACCGAGTATGACCGCGTTGTTCAGCTCGACTCCGATATGCTTGTTTTGCGCAACATGGACGAGCTGATGGACCTTGAGCTGGACGCCCCTTCAATTGCTGAGACGGGGGACAAGACCATCAGCAAACGTGTATTTGCAGCAGGGCATGCATGTGTCTGCAACCCCCTCAAGAAGCCTCATTACCCCAAAGACTGGGTTAAAGAGAATTGCGCATTCACATCGCAGCACTCAACGCCGGATATTGCTCAGACCGAAGCTGCGGACCCATCAGTCGGACCACTGGGCTTCATGAACGGTGGCCTACAAGTCGTCAACCCCTCTCAGGGGCTATATGCGCAAATAGTAGCACACATGGAAGCCGACGCAGTCAACATGGACTTCGCAGACCAGTCGCTTCTCTCAGATCTGTATCGCGAGCGTTGGGTACCGCTACCGTATATCTACAATGCGCTCAAGACGATGCGATGGGAAGGTGTGCATGATGCCATCTGGAGAGATGAGAGCGTCAAGAACATCCACTACATCTTGAGCCCCAAGCCTTGGGATGAGATTAATGACAAGGGCGAGTGGACAGGCAAGGATGAGAGTCACAAGTGGTGGGTTGATGTGAACCGCGCGAGGAAAGAGGCGGAAAAAGAGAAGGGTATTTCCGATGATGGTTTCTAAGAATGGATTTTGCTACGGGTGATAAGTTCGAGCAATTGAACAGTAATTAACCTAAAATTCAAATCAAACGACACGTCTTCCATTCTGTGACAGGTATCTATACGAACAAAAACGATTATCATGTAACCCAAATCCGAGCACTCAACGCAAACCGCCATAGAAAATCCAACTCCAAACAATGAGAAAACAATGAGAGAAAACTGTCCCACAAATTCCTGCCTTTCCCAGATCTATCTTGTGCATTCTGCATGCATGTTCCGTTTTTCTTGGTCTATCATAGATGACATGGATAGAAACCTGTTCTACCGCGAAAACAATGTGCCTGCTCCAAGCACCGCTAAATATTCATTCATAAATAACATTGGGATAAAGGACAAATGAACATGTGAGGCCAGAGACGCCGACGATGCTCGAGAGATTAGTATCTCAACATCAATACGCCATAAAATGTTTTCGTAATCTTGCCGTCCCATCCAGTCGTATTCACTGATACTACACTTAGTACCGTTTGTATTTCTAGTCAGCTGTTAGTAAGATTCGTCTCAAGATAGCAAAGAAATAACTTACCTCCTCAATTCGGCGCCTGTTGTTTGGATCAATCGAATTCGTCGCACCCATCAGTGTTTGTCCGATTGCTCTTGTAACACCGACAGCTGGTCGGAAGATAATAGTTGGGGCGCGTTTCAAAACAGCCTTGGCAGCGCCAGACGCCGAAGAGCTTTCCATAACCTCGCCAGGAACAGCGATGATAGCATCGCGGACGAGATTCACGTCTCTAGCGAGAGAGCGGTATCCACCTCTGATACCCGAGATCACTCCAGTAGGTTGATCTGCGTAGAGAGAGATCTGTCTCTGTTCGTCGGGATCTACGTCGTCCTCGTCCCAGCCTTCGTATACTGGCCGAGGGCCGGAAAGCATGCCCTCCGCACCCTGCAGCGCGTATTGTGTACCAACAGCAAGTTTGGCACCCAGCTTCACCAGCTCGGTACCTGTAGTGCGAGCAAAGGCAGTGGCACCCTTGGAAATGCTGCGGATGACACGACCATCTTTCTTGTACTCGCGAATAGGTACCTCGACAAGATCTCTGAAACCACTACCCACGTTGACAAGTGACCGCACAGGTGCGAGACCAGCTAGAATGCCAGGAAGTTGGTTCGCCTTCACATCGGGCGTCCAAATATCGTTAAGAGTAATGCCGAGCTTTTCGAACCCAGAGATGCCGTATATGATCACATGACGAAGGACCATTCTCGCCTCCTCGAGGACGATAAAGTTCATAAACTCGGTGGTATGTCCAGACCGCAATCCCGCATAGTCGACTCGTTTCGGCTTGAAATCAAGCTTGACCGACACGTTGTTGATTTCAGCTCTCTGAAGGAATGGCACATCGCTCTTAGACGTGTGAACAGGCACTTGGTCGTCCTTGAACTCAAAGAATCGTGTAATAAAGTCAAGTGCATCCTGGTCAACGTGGAGCCTCAAAGGTAGGATTGTTGCTCGCAGCACGATCTCAGACGCCTCGAGGGATGGCTGGGGCTTGACATTGAGCATTTCAAGGTGCACCATGCTTGTGCCCATCTCTCGCTCGCCCATATCTTGGTCGTATGTTGCGAACTTCTTCCATGTTGAGGTCGGGACGTGGTCAAAGACATCAAGATTCTTGATGCGAACATCGATGCTGTTGAGTGTTTCGCCCGAGTTAGGAGGGAAAACGAATAGGTCCACGTCGACACCTTGCAGCTCAAAGGTAATCTTGTGGTGCTTGCTGCGCTTGAGCTTAAGTCGCTTTGATCTAGGACGAGCGCGTGCCGTTCTGTTGGTGGCTGATGTAAAGGCTGTGGTAGCGACAGACTCAGTTTCGGTTGCACCATCATTGAACCCCTCATTGATGGCGCGAGACAGCTCTTGGGGGTCGCGGTTAGCTGGGATGCCTATGTAAATCGAGTTAAAGAGAAAGTCTCCGATAGCCTCTTCATCTTCTAGTTCTTCTTCGTAAACGTGGACCTGGCCTGATCGGGCTTGTCGTTCATATGCCTTGGCTTCAACATCTTGAACTGCCTTTGTTATGACATCTCGGGTGTGAACCCAGTCGTAGCCATCGAAAAGGTTCCATATGACATGTACGTCCCGAACCTTGACTTTCAAGATGCTTCGCTTGACTAAATTGCTTGGTGCTAGATCGTAGCTGTTCTTCTTTGAGTTCCAGACCTTGGCTTTGCTATCCTTTGACGCCCCCTGGCCATAGTAATCGTCGTGAATAACCAGATCGTCAGAGTCTATGCTCTGTTGGCTGGTCGGTTCGAAACCTGTCAGTAAAACACCTTCGTTGGTATCTTGCATCATAGGGCCAGAACGATGGGATCCACGAGAAATTATAGAGCTGCTTGTTGCGTCGAAAAGCTCCTCGGCGACAGGCTCATCGTAGTACCGAGACTGTACCTGCAGCGGGCTATCTGTGTTGTAGTCGGCTTCTGAGCCGCTGCCAGCCATCTCTTGGGCACCAGCAAAATCTTGGTCAAAATCGTACTCGCCTTCGGGTCTACCAAAGGCCTCAGCAGATATCGAAGCAAGAAGATCCTGCATTGGAACGACGTCTGTCAGGTACTTGTTCTCCTTACTAGGCGGAGTTGGAGGCTTGAGAGCATTTGCTAACGAAATCAGGGTCTGCATTGAATCCGCACAAGTTTCCAAAACAAGCAGATCATCTTTCAGCTCAACGACAAGCTGTTTCTCTCCATCTTCGAGTTCCTTGACATCAACGGTAACCTTGGCAGAGGAAATGTAGCAAATATCAACATATCCTCTGGCACACATGTCTGATACCTGGCGGGATGTCGAAGATGAGGCTCGAGAACGCTGAGTAGCGGGTAGTTCGTTCATTTTAACTTCAGCAACATCGTTGATGAGAAGAATGGATGACTTGTTGATGGTAAAGACAGCATTTGTCTCGACATCCTGAGGCAGAGGAGCCACAAGATGGGCGTCTGTAAGTGCAATTACCATCTTTGAGGGCTGTCCCAGCGGGTTGAGCCCCACAAGGCAGTCTCGGAACCCAATGTCCAGAGTCATCGGTTTCCCATTCTTGGCTTTCCCTCCAGGAGATCCAGGAGAGCCGGTTAACGCGTGGTGCGCTTGATCGCCAAGGTTTGCCACCGAAGCAGCAAGACTGGCTTCAAAGTCTTGTGGTGTCGCATCGTCTCCAAGCTCAAGGAGATCCATAATGGTGGGCACACGGTACTCGATACACAGATCTTGCATCTTCAACTTGATGACTGGTTCGATCTCATCGCCAATCATCCGTGCCATCAGTACCGGGCTACGCAGTGAAATATCCTTGGCGCCATATGGAGAAGTGCTAACCAGTTCTTCTGACCTATTCCTCTGTACCGAAATGTCGTGTAAAGCAATAGCAACAAGTGAGGGGATAGAAATGTGGCCGACGTGGAGATCTTGTATGTCAGTGCCAAGATGGCCTAGCTTGCCGCCAAAGTCCAGGCTCAAAGCGACCTTTCTGATTTTACCCAATGTCAACAGACCGGGACGGTCGTCCTCGGGAAGATACTTGGCAACGGTAGAAAGCTTTGCAACCTCTTCGCCAAGGTTAGGCAAAACGGAAAGTAGAGGCATGTTTTGCACGCGAACACTAACTGTGTCCACGGTGACCCTCAAAACCGAACCCTTTCTTCGCTGGCGTAGCAGGGTGTCAACCATAATCTCGTCGTTCTCGCCATCAAATTGATGCTTTGAAGGCATAATAAGCTCGAGGAGTTTTTCAAGGTCAGTATCTTTGGGAGTTGTCAAGAATTCCACCCGAACACCACCAATTTCGGTATTGATAGGAGGTTCGGCTGCAGAGCTCTTCAAATGTGGTCCCGATACTCGAATCATGCTACAGGCCATGCCAATGACTTCGTCTCGACTTATGAGTTTAATAGCGCTTGTTTCGGCAATCATGCTGCAGTCTTTTCCAATGAGTTCCACCCACGAGCCTCCAATACGCAGGTTGATCTTGTTTTCTGACACGGCGGATTTATCATCTGGGTCGACTGGAGTGTCGAATCGAACCCCTCGAGGTTTCTGTACAACAGCGGCCGGTTTGGGCGTTGGAGCAGGACTTGAGGCGATTGAGGCACTCATGTTAAGGAAGCTGCTTAGACCGCCAAACCAACTGAAGGTCTCGTCGAGCCGTCGTAGATCAAGCTGGAAAACAAGAGGTAATGTCTGGACCTCTGTTTTGATGTTGCCGCCTGATTGGAGAATCTTGATACCAATGTCGGTGCCATCAGAAAGGAAGGTGTCCCTAACAGATGTGCTCATAGGCTTGCCACTATCAAAGGAGATGATATCGCCGTTCGCATAACCAAATCGGAACTTTTGCAAATCTATCCTAGTCAGAACAGCTTGTTGTGTCGTCAACCTGCCCTTTGTAACAGGGGTCGTTGATATCTCCGTCTGGGTTATGGAGATAGCTAAGTTCTGCAAGGTTGCGTTGAGGAGAACTTCCTGGTCAAAGATGAACGCGGAAGGATCCAAGTATCGCTCAGGCGTGTCTGAGATTCCGCCCAAGCGATTGACAAAGTCGAGCTTAATTTCTTCGAATGTGACCTTGATGTTAGGTGTTTCCTTTGAGGGTGCTTCCTTTGAAGCTGTGTCCTGCTTGCTCCCGTCTGTTGGTGATGGTTTCTTATCTTTCACAGCATCAAGTAACTTCCCAACAACCATGGCGAGCAAGAAGCCAAGGGAGGCGTCAAATCGAAGGTTAATGGGTGATAGATCGACTTCGAGGGAATTGTCGACGCTCGAAGTATCTCGACTGCTGCGCTGTTGTGCATGGGCAGCTCCATGTACGGAAAAAGCACCTGGCGCCTGAGGATATGCTGATTGACCAAGAGACTGTGACATCTGGGCCACAGACTCGGAAGATGCGGGTTGAACCTGTATGTGCTGGTGTTGTGACGGGATGTAGATTGAGATGGTCTTCAAATTCAGGATCTCCTTCACCAGGCGAGTCGGACCCTTTGGAGTAGCAACGTCTTCTTGCTGTTTACTAGACGAACGTGGATTCTCTGGATCGATATCAGTGAGACATGCCCTGGAAAAAGCAGGCTCAGAAGATTCACTGTCAGAAGCATCCGCTGAATCAGACGAAATTTTGCTTCGATATGCTGATCGCCTCAAGGTCGTCGATGCCACAGGTTCCTCCTCTGGGTCGTCATAGTCGTCATCCCATGCACCTGGAATGAAACCCTCGGGTTTTCGGTGTTCTCTCACAGGGGACGGCGCATCTTCTGTGACAGGGCTTGGCGCTCTGGGACTTGGTGCTTTGGGACTCGGTGTTTCGGGGCCTGATGCTTCGGCAATTGAGGGTTCTGGTTCGGGAGTTTGGGGCCGGGCAAGTTCGTGGATACTGGTATCCAAAACTGGTGAATCTGGTTTTTCTGGCTCAACCGGCTGTTCCACCTCTAGAGCTGGCTCGTCTTGGGGCTTCAGTGATATTAAATTATCGTTAGAAACGACTGGTGATAAAACAACTGGCGACGGGACGACTGGTGATAGGATGGCCGCCGGTTGCGCGTTGGTTTGCGAGAAAGCGCTCATGTACATACTCTCGGCGTCTTCATGAGTGTACATATGAGACTGTGCCAATTCTTCGGTTGACGCTACTCCAAAACTCTCACTCGAAAAGGTCCGGCGAAGTTGCTCGTTTTGTATACTCGAGCTGGAAGCTTCCATGTTGAATTGCGCTACCGGAGTTTCAAGATTGGGAGCAGATCGAGCCTCTCGCTCTGGAGTCGACCACATTGACCTCTCGTTTTCTAAAACAGTAGATTGAGAACCGTGTTCTCCGGGAAGTAAGATGGAGTGGAACAATGTTTCGTCATTAGGTGCGTTGTGGAAGTCGTGATACATCGAGGCCCGGGGAGTTGCTGGGCTGTCTTCGGCATCGTCATCTTGAGGGTTCGAAAACTCGTATGGAATCCCAAGTGCATCCTCACTGTCACCCAAGGGATAATCCTGCTCCACGGGCTCTTGATCCATAAAGTAGTCGTCCTGAAGGCTTTGCTGCGAGTCAGCTAGGGGATCCTCGTGTTGAAGGCTTTGCCGCAAGGAACTCTCAAGTCTTTGGTCGATGCTATGTTGTGAAGAGAGGATGGGATCGCTCTCAGGAAGACTGTGGTGTGACGCCGAATCTGGGTCATTAGATCGGATGCTCGCCCGGGATGATGACAAAGATTCATCCTGGAGACTGGCAAGTGAGAGTTCTGTTGCCTGGCGTGACGGCGGATTTCGTGTCATGGCCGGAGAGGAAGCAAGAGATGGTGATGCGATCGAAGGAGACTTTGCTAGGGCCGAGAAGACGTTTGCTTCAGAAATGAGATACGCCCTTACGTTCGATAAAGAGACATGTCGTTTGCCCTCCTTGTGTACGATAGTCGGGAATCCAGCGTCGTCATAAGACCGTGTAGTAACGCCTTCAACATCAATGCCCTCAAGCGCAACCTGGAATGATACCATCTCATTTGTAGTGGAACTTGGCTCAACGAGTACCTCAACGTCGAGTTGAAAGTTGACGCCCTTTATCCTAACCTGCATTCGATCAACAATACCCTGGAGGAAGTCGGCCAAGAATGCTGGCAGGGAGAGCGCTTGACCCGTCCCATATGCCAAGTCATCTTCGCTTCCATCGTCACTCATGGACACTGAAGCACCCAGGTCCTGGCTTTCGGCTGCTAGCGCATCTTCAAGTTTCCGACGCTCTGATTTTGGTTGTGTTTCGAGAAATGACTGTGCGAGATCGACGGGATTCGGGACAGCAACGGCTTCGTCCGGTGTTCTTGTCCCTGGCGAACGACTCGGCTTGGATTCGTTGCCTATGACTTGCAAGGCGATATCGACGCCATCGACTTCGACTATTATAGGACTCGTGTAAAAGTCCATAGGTATCGTGACTCGTAGCAACAAGACCTTTGCCTTCTTCAACTTGAACGTGTCGGGGAGCTGGAGCAGCTTGTTGAGTTTCTACGATAAGCCATCAGCCATCATGGTCTCCTCAGCTTATAATACGTCGCTATCAGAACCTACCTTTAGTTTAATACCGACGTCCCGAAATTCAAAGACGGTATTCCTTCCTATTGCCAGATCTAGGTTGTCCATCTCGAGAGCGTCGGCGTCGAGCAGTTCCAGTCGAGATAGAGCATACCGGAGCAGCCTCTTGGGCATGGAGGAGCTCCGGAACGACTGAAAGAAGGTTGCCATGATGTCGTCGTCGGATGCGAGCGAGTCGAGTTATCGAGCGGCGATGACTGCCCGCGCAGCCCGAAAGGGGGGATAAGGGAGGAAGTCAAGTACAAAAGAACAGTCGGCTATTATGCGAGTCGTTAATGAGTATCGCCGCTGTCTAGGCAGAGGTCCGCGTTTGCGTCTATGTATCGGTCGGTAGCTTGAGAACCCCGGCCAGCTGCGGGGCCGAAGGGCATGTTTAGAGAAAACAGAGGGTCATGAGAGTTGATGGTTTAAGAAGGATACTAGGGCTCAGGACAATTTCTTAAAGTTGAGGTCTAAGTTTTGAATGCGCGACTGCCAAGATTAAGGTTGTTTGATGCAAAAATGAAAAAAGATAACTAAAGTTAGAATCGATGTTCGAGGCATCCTTCCCAAATAGTCGGGTCACCGTCCGTCACAGCCAGTGTCACACAGAGTCACGACATGGGCATGGATGATGGCTGAGGCGGCAACGCGCGGGCAGGTGGGGGGCGATTACTGCCGAATTTAGGCAAGTTATAGGTAGCAGAGAGCCTAGAGGGTCTGGAAAGTGCCCCCCGCTGGACTCTGGCTGCCTGGCTAGGGGGTAATTGACGACCTAAAGCTTGAAATACAGAAAATAAGCAGCCACAGAGGGGGATTGATAAAGCATAAAGTGACCAGCTTCTTTTGTCTCTCATACAAATCTCTAGAGACCTGGTTATCGCACCCCAGGCGCTAGAGTCACTAGGAGCGTGAGGCTCGTGACTCGGTTTCAAGGATAGTTTCGAGCGACGGACAGAAGCGTATGAATCTCCAAGCGCGTCAGTTGACCTAGGAATTGCGCTTTTAGTGGGTGATACGAGTCGCGCATCCCCTGCTGTGCAATGAATCGACTCAACTCATTGGCAACACCATCAGATTGTATTGCCATGTGCTAAGCGCGTCATGGATACTACATTCAGTATACTATGTATGTCCCCGTTGACCTCTGCTGCTCTGACCTGGTGAGTCAAAGAGTGACTCCAAACAATTGCATCGTCGATCTCCCTTTCCGATGCCCCGATAAGCTGAGACAGCTCCCGTCTACAAGCTATCACGGGCATTATCGTCGAGATCCTTGGTAAATCCTTATCTGCTGCGTCATTATGGCCCGACATCAAGGATGCACAACGGTATGCTTCATCTAAATACTGCTTCCTATCTCTATATCTATCCCCTACTTGTTTCGCCCATAAGCCTCCGCTATACGTTTACCAACCGCCTCACCGCTCCAATACGCCCCGGTCGCCGTGCCAAGACCAACAAACGGCGCCGTGTGTTCGCCTGCCAGCCACAATCCATGGTCCGGCAGACCCTCTCGCATCGTCCGGATATCAACATCGCCTTCTTCCAAACCAACTTGAAAGTTGCTGTAGCTACCATACCCAGCAAGCTCATCGTGGAGCCAATCCGTAGCCATAAACCCAGAAGGCATGCAGTCGGGATCAGTCTCCGAGTAGTGCGGCAGCAGTGAGTAATATGGCTTGAAGAAATTGAGGAGAAACTCGTCCTTCTTCTTGGGATCCGACATCTTTAACAACTCCCCGGTGATGAACTGTGACTGCTCGCCGTAGGTGTAGAAAAGAAGCGTAGGATGTGACACTTCTGGGCCAAGACTTGCAAGTTCCACGACCTCCTGATTCCACCTCTTGGGATTCAGATCAGGTACGTAGTTGGGAGACAACCATTGTACAAATCCCTCTGCCTTTCGATCATCACTTTCACTCCCCAGCCAAAAAGCCTTGGGAAAGTTGATGTACACCTTCTCGAGGCATCCGTAACCGATCGCTCCGATCGCCTTGGTCATTCGAGCAGGCAGCGCAGGCTCAAATGTATCGAGGTTCTGTTTTAGCCATCCAAGGGGTGCAGTCATGACAATCTCGTCAAACTCGAGTATTTGGCCGGTCTGCGTTCTGAGCTTGGCCTTTTCTTCGGGACTCGTTTTGTACGATATCTTGTCAACCTTGGTTTGGAACTTGATCTCTGCTCTCTCGAGAGCAGGCCTTGCCACTTCATCCAGAACCTTTTTGTAAGTTCCGGCACAAAACAGGTTTTCTGTAAAAGTCAGTCAATGCTTTTCCTGGTCGGGTGTTTCTACGTACCGCCTTCAATGCACTCCTCGAGCCAGAAGAACTTCAAACTCTGCCTGTAAACGGGACTTCCGATAAATGCACCCCACATCTCGGATATTTGCATCACAATATTTCGTTTCCTCTCATGATCGGCATCGGTACTTGGTACCTTCTCGGTTACCTTTTGAACAAAAAAGTCATGGAGACTCTCCTTAGGATCGATGTCGTGAGAGGAGTTATTGGCATGCTTAAAGGCCTCCTGCACGATATCCCACACCATGGTGGAGTACTTTTCACCATCCTTGAGCGGAAAGAGCTCACCATCCTCGGCAAATACGCACGAAGTAGAGTCCCAGTCGCTGACGGCAGTATTGGTCTGCTTGGCCAGGTCCAACATGGGGTTGTCGTCGGTTCCGTGTATCCAATTTGGTCCTACGTCGGCTAGATGTCCATTAGGGAGGGTTTCCTGGTGCAGGCGTCCACCGACCCGGTTACGGGCTTCAATAATGGTGACCTGGAAGCCACTTTGAAGGAGAACGTCGGCGCATCGAAGTCCAGCAAGTCCAGCGCCAACCACAGCAATGTGCGGTTTAGACGCATGATCGCTTCTCCTCAAATTACTCATCGTGGTAAGCTTCTTTGATATAATATCTCGATCAAAGCCGACTCGAGTATGGGGACGAGTTGACCAGAGATCCTGATATATTCTAGACGTGTGTCTAGCAGCAGGACTAGTGTAACATATTGAGTAAGCATCCATTTGAACGGTAAAGGTTAGTTGACAAAGAAAAGATGTATGTGATTGTGAGTATGTGACAAGAGGTTGAAATAGTAAATACTGGACTTCCAGTAGTGAGAGGCAATCGAGGAGTGTTGAGATAACACGTATGATAGGTGGGGGACAGAAAGCTGGTTAACTACGTAGTAACAAGGCCGATATAAGCCTCAAGATGTGACAGGTAGATAGGTCACCGGATGTCAAAGTCATGGCAATCAATCATTGGCTTTTGGCTAGGAAAGTTCCCGGGGAATAATGACAACTCGAAATGGGCTAGATATCGTGACGACGACGATCACGAGGGAAGATATCCACCACTTGGATGGATGGGCGGAACTGGGCGTGTGCTAACTCCCAGCTCAAGTTGCGACAATAACCAGCCAATCATGAAAGATGTATGCTCCGACAACTTTGAGCGGTCTATAAATCTCGAGATAACGGGGAAAGCAACCAAACGAGGGTCGACTAACCGGCACTGGCCGTTTAGGGAGTGGGCGCAGGGGAAAGGGCCGCCATGAACGCCTTTGTGCTTTAGCCTGAGCCTTAACTCAACCTTGGAGGCTTGCGATTGGAGCAACATGACCGATAAAGACGCTCGGCAACAGGCGCATAGTGTAGTGAGGCGGAAGTATGCATCGCTGTCTTGTTTCTGCAGATCCAAAGGTCTAAATAACCTGGCCAATGGAGGCTTTGAACCGATGCTCATGGGAACATGGGTACAAGGCAACAACCGTCGTTCACGAAACCCCTCAAAGGACCACTCAGAAAAAAACAATATACCATGCAAGAGATAAAATTGGGAAAGAATAGTTCGGGACTTGTGAGTCAAACACAAGCCAGTCTATGTATGTAAGACAAAGGCACGGTGATAGATAAGAAGGTGCAGGGTTTCGCCAAGTTAAGAAAAATGATACGTACCGTGCTACAAATCCAGGTTGTAAGTGCGGTAGAACAGAGACAAACAAGCAACGTCGCATGCCTCTCGAAGAGCTTCCAAGTAGACAAGGTATGAGTATGTAGTGAGTTTTGGAAACGAGCTTTGCTTGAGAAAAAAGTTTCTTTGAGGTTATCAACAGTATCTTTATCGGCACTTAGTACGTGGGTCCATGACTAGGGTGACGAGTCCCATAAACAACAAAGACTAGTCACCGCATTATTAGGATGTTGTTCCCCAATTGTTTCCTTGGGAGGAAGTTGACAATATGTTCATCTGATCTCCGACTTGAATCTGTCGAGGCTACTCGTCAACCATACAGCCTCAGACAGCTCGTCAGATGGAAACAAGTCGGATTCTAGAGTGAGTTATCCTGAAGCGTTTCCAAATTCTGTCAAACTGTACAAGGTTAGTTGTGAGAATAGAGAGAAGTATTAGTGGGCAACAAGAACTTCCTCCAAGAGCAACGAACCAACCAGATGGTTATTTTGTTTATGTGTAACAAATGGGTGTTATGCAATAGGATGTTTACTTAAACGTTCTATTGAACATGCTACTCTGATAGTTTAGAGCCTGCCTCGATTGTTTAAAGACTCCTCCAAATACTACCTACTTCCAAAACAGATACTGCTCTTGGATGCACCCACCTTCGCCACACTTCACTGCAGATTCAACCCCCTCCGAGGCTTGGAGTTAGAGTATCAAAACAAACACCATCTTCGTCTAGCGAACAAAACCTAGAAGAATAGAAACAGCCGCCATAGTGTCTAGGTAAATTGTTGCAGTGGCATAAAACAATGATCCATCACTGTTACATACCTACATACATAGTACATAACTAGGACTAACAAAGTACGGTATCGATGAAAGCGGCTCAAACCATCTCCATCATGTGCAAATGAAACTGGTTCGGCCCCGCCCCCGCAAAATGGAAGTGATGCCGTCAAAGCCAATAGGAAACTTTGTATTTCATCACGATAGGCCCACTTAGTCGGTGCCGAGGTTCAACGCCAGTCTCATCCGGGGTAATCATCGTCAAGGGTGTGTCTTGTCTGTAATACCCAAGTCAGCTCTTCCTTTAACTTTTGTTTCCTCTTTCTCTTCTTCTTTTATTTCTATATACCCTCAAATCTCTGTATTTTTTGTCTAATCCAACCACACAATGTCAGACACATTCTCCCGCGAGGAGGTCCGCTCCCACACCTCGGACGAATCCCTCTGGTGCATCATCGACAGCACAGTCTACGACCTAACAGACTTCGTCGATGCCCATCCCGGTGGTGAGACTGTCCTGCGCCAAGTCGCCGGTCAAGATGCTACAACTGCCTTCTACAATCTCCACCGACACGAGGTCCTCACAAAGTACAAGGACCTCGCCATTGGCACCGTCGAGGGCGAGAAGGCCCAAGTCATCACCCCACAGCCTGGTGACCTCAGCCAGGTCCCCTACGCCGAGCCCCTATGGCTCGCTGAGCCTTTCCGCTCCCCCTATTACAAGGACAGCCACAGGGAGTTGCGGCGCAAGCTGAGGGAGTTTGTCGATAGCGAGCTGTACGAAGAGGCGCAGGAGTGTGAGGCGACCGGTCGCTACATCAGCCAAAAGATGATTGATCGCATGAGCGAGTTGGGTATCTTGCACATGCGCCTTGGACCCGGAAAGCACCTTCACGGAGTCAACCTCATGGGAGGCGCGGTCAAGGGCGAGGAGTTCGATTACTTCCACGACTTGATCGTGTCGCAGGAGCTCGCACGCGCCATGGCCCGTGGTTTCGCTGATGGAAACATGGCCGGTATGACCATCAGTTTGACGGCTGTTCTCAACTTTGCCCGCGACGAGGCCTGGAAGAATAAGATTGCCGGTGAGGTCTTCAGTGGCAAGAAGAAGATCTGCCTCGCCATTACCGAGGCCTTCGCTGGTTCGGATGTCGCTGGACTGCGCACGACTGCCGAGAAGACACCCGACGGCAAGCACTACGTAAGTCAAACACTGTAATTAATGGTCGAGCATGTGGAGCTTACATTCGCTAGATCATCAACGGAACCAAGAAGTGGATCACCAACGGTGTCTGGTGTGATTACTTCGTCACTGGTGCTCGTACAGACAAGGGCCTGAGTGTCTTCCTCATCGAGCGTGGCGAGGGTGTCGAGACCAAGCAGATCAAGACCTCTTACTCTACCACCGCTGGTACAGCTTACGTGACGTTCGACAATGTCAAGGTTCCTGCCGAGAACATGCTGGGCAAGGAGAACAAGGGTATCCAGGTCATCCTTAGCAACTTTAACCACGAGCGCTGGACCATGGTTTGTAAGTATCCCCGCTACACCCTACAAACTATAACCAATCAAAGCTTACAACTTAATAGGTGGAAGTCTTCGTCTGTCACGAAGCATCGTCGAGGAGTGCCTCAAGTGGGCCAACCAGCGTCAAGTATTTGGCAAGTCTCTGATTGACCAGCCCGTCATCCGTCAAAAGTAAGCAGCCCCAAACCACCAATCCCAACCCTACTAACATTCTCCAGACTCGCCAAGATGATCGCCCTCGTCGAAGCCAACCAGTCCTGGCTCGAAACCATCACATACCAAATGTGCCACATGCCCTACAGCCAGCAAGCTCAGCACCTTGCCGGCCCCATCGGTCTGCTCAAGATGAGCGCAACCCGTGCCGCCCACGAGGTCGCCGATGAATCCGTGCAGATCTGGGGTGGTCGCGGAATTACCCAGACCGGCATGGGCAAGTTTATCGAGATGTTCCACCGAACATACAAGTTCGATGCCATTCTCGGTGGAGCCGAGGAGGTTTTGGGAGATCTCGGTGTGAGACAGGCTATGAGGAACTTCCCTAACGCCAAATTGTAAGATTATCTTGGGCTGTACATGTAGTTATAGTATTTTAGGTATCTTTTGGAAATATCCGACAATCGAAGCGATTTTTTGTTTATCAAATAATGGATACAAAAGTCAACAAGAATCAAGCTGAACCAACACTGCAGGCTTTCACCAGTTATCTGTATGGAACTGCGGTGCTGTGTCATCCTTCGCAACTCTTTATCGGTCTGATAAATGGAATTTGTGGGTGCATAGCCGAATTGTCGAAGTCGATGTTGTACAGTATCTCGCTCAAACATTACGGAACTGATTCTATCAAACGTCTGGTCGTATATTCGACTGACCAGCACACAGGCTCTTAGACATTCCAAGCTGTAAAATATTTTCTTTACAGTTGGCTGCCGTATTTCATATGTCTGGAATGCATAAACCAAATTGCTCTCCAGCTTGCCGAATCCCTTTCACAGGCTATGACCTAACTTGATTTTCAGTTTGATATTCCATAGTCTTGATGTATACTTATGTTATATGAAAACACCCGGTGACATGTGAAAGGCCTCATACTTGTGTTTAGATCCAAGAGTAGATATATATATTGTAGACGACGATAGTTTGTCTATATGACTGTTTTGTAGCAACTGTTAATGTACTTATTACCTGTATACGCCGGTGCCGTGCTCCTGATATGTAGACTCTATGAACCCAGCATAGAGACCAGATCTTAGTTATTTTCTGTTTCTTACACTGCTCTGTTTCCCTGAATCGATGGCGGGTTTCGACAATGCCGTTTCTGTTGGCCCTATATTTCAAAATTGACTACCAATAACGACACATTGGTAGTTGTTTGTGTAACCTTCTATACCTCCTAGGAGATATTAGATAGGCTTATCTTGGTGCTGATAATGATATATAGAGGTGCTTTGGTTGGTTGTAGCAGTAATACGTCCCTTGGTACAGATCGAGGTTACATAGACAAAAAGTCCACAGAGGCATATGCTTAGCAACCTCGCTTGGCTGTCTTGAGGGGCTCTGTCGTCGCGCTATGTTTCCATATGCACTGAGTAATTAAACCTGAAGATTGGCCAGTTGCTCGCGACCAATCGACAAGCTTATCTGGCCTCGTGCTTCTGCTTTGCGTGTAGATAATATCCTTGCTGCCAGCAGTAGTTGTTGCAAGGTCGGGTCGTTTCTTCCGAAACCTTGGTCTTAGTCTTTGATCTACACCTGCCCAGCTGACTGATTCAAAGAAGAGCAGCACTGGACAATATCAAAACACACACAGTCACACCAGGTTGAAGTTTCCACAACGTCGGGATCAACACTTTTCATCTCGACTTGACTACCAAAGGAGCACACCCAGCTCTGTTGAGCTTGGGCTCTCCACCAACAAGCCACCAGATAACCTTTTTTGATCTCGTCACTCTCCACCCGTCACCATTTTCTCTCAAATTTGAGTCGTATGTATGGTCGTAGTCTTCTGTCCGTTCGGTGACGAAATCCAATGCTGATATGTTCCAATCAAGGCTGAGCGCCGTCAGCCGTCGTCGAGGATCGCGCACGTTGTGTTTTTGTGAGCCGCCATTCTGCCGTGATGATCATTAAAGTCGTGTGAGGAAATGAACTTTTGTGAAAAATGCCGTAAGAGAACTAGGAAATATCGTCCGTGGGTATCAACAGGTCGCCACGTCCTTCTCGCCTCAGTCGTTATGCTGAGAAACCGAGTCACCATTTTAGTTGCCGGGGCACTGAGACTGGACATGTCCAGGCTGCTGGCACTTGTAGCAGATCTTCTCACCGCCAGCGGACTCCTTGGGGCAGTCACGGGAGTAGTGGCCAGACTCGCCGCAGTTGTAGCACTTCATGCCGTTGACACACTCGCCTGCATATTGGTTAGCTAAAATCAAACCACTTACGACTAGACTGAACACTTACGAGACATGTGGCCGAAACCACCGCAAGAGTAGCAGGTCTTGCCGGCACCGCCCTGCTGCTGGAAACCACCACCGTAGTTGTTACCGTAGGAAGACTTGTTGCAGTTGCGGGCAATGTGGCCGATCTCACCACACTGGAAATCTGTTAGCCCAGGTTTACAAGGAGCCGACACTTCAAACTTGCCTTGTAGCACTCGGTGGCCTGGCCGCTACCGCCGCTCATGGGGCAGTCGCGGGAGATGTGGCCGGGCTGGCCGCACTTGTAGCAGGACTTGTTGTCCTTCATGGGCTCAGTGCAGTCACGGCCTGTAATGAGTTAGTGCTTGTTGCTTGAAGTAAGACTGGAAACATACTCATGTGGCCCTCGCCTATAGTCGGGTATGTTAGTCCGCAGTATTCTAGTAATTGTCGGATGTGAGTAGCTTACCGCCACAGTTGTAGCTGAGAGGTCGGTTAGCATTTATCGTTCTTCTAAGAGTTCGAAGTAACTTACCACTTGGCAGGACCCTTAGTGGGGCAGTCGCGAGCCTAGATAATTGTGAGTACGTGACAAAATTGAGAACTCAGGCATTTATCGTACCTGGTGAGCGGTAGAACCGCCTGAAAAATGTCAGCATAAATTCATAACCTCGAGATAATAACAGTGAAAAGCGAGATTCGATATGAGTACCCCAGCTGAGTTCGAGAGTCTGCATCTCTATGCCAAGCCAAGACTGCGCTGAACACAAAGGTCATAGCACGAGACCTATTTGGCGGCGCAAAAGAAAGTCAAGAAAGCCACAGCACCAATATCGCTCTAGGGAGCTTCAAAATAATGCGGCGCTTGTTTAGACTGAGACCAAGTGCGACGATCCGCAAAGGCAGTTTGGCGAGACATGAGACTGGTATGAGAAATCCAAGACTTACAAGAGTAGCAAGCGCCACGGGGCTGCTGCTGTTGCTGCTGCTGGAAGGAATCCATTTTGTAGTGAGGTTGAGATGTTGTATGAAAGAGTTTCTGAGATTTTGGGGTTAGTTGAAGAACCAAAGGTCGAGTTGAAGCTGTGAAAGAGCAGAAAGAGCTAGTGTAGTTGACTGGCCCCAGAACCGTTTGAGGCAAGAGATTGATGAGGGGCAAACGAGTGGTGACGGAGAAGAGAGGGGAAGAATGAAAGCCTTGTTTATGCCACTGAAGAAAGACAAACTTTCTAGCTCGAGGCAACAAACGAAGGGCCATTGGATGTGATTCACTGTCTGTTGGATTTTGAAATTGAAGCTGCAATGCCGTGCCTGCTAACTGATTCACTATCGAGAACCACAACGTCGTTGATGCTGAGTTCACCCATAGTGATAGCAGCTCTCGAATCCACTCTTAAATGGGTCCTGAAAGCTGAAAGTGGTAGGCGGGGGCGGGGTGCAGAGATTTCCAATGGCGGGCAGGTATGGGAATTTTCTTCCAGGATTTTTGAGGCGAGCAAAGGTTCAAAGGCGAGCCAGTGCAAGAATAACAGAAGTGGGCGTTGTAGGTGTTGAAAAGGTGTTGAAATACGACATAACAAAATTGGAAAACATACCGTAAAGTTGAATTTGCTTGCAGTTGCTGGGGAGAAACTTCAAATCAGGGGGATTCAAAGAGAAGTCTGAGTTGTGGTGATGTGTGAAGGAGAGAGCCGAGCTGGATCAAGTTTGAGAGTTGAGTTTTGGCACGCTTTGACGGGTTGGGCTTTGAGCTCAGGTTTTTTGCAGGAGCGGGTCAAGGGTAACCTTCCTTCCTTCTAATCCTAGGCCAGGCCAGTCCTAGCCCAGTCCCAGTGCATCTCTCAACCCACAGTGGACTCGCTTACAGGGCACAAATCGTTGGTCCCTCCTCTGCATGCCTTGTTATCCGTCCCTTGCAGCGCATACCTCCACTAACAGAGCACCTCTATTTGTATCAAAGACCTAGATCTGACACTGTGTGGTCAATCACACGACCATGTCTCTTCTGTTCTTGACGTCGACTAATATGTCTCTACCCGAGTAAAATGATTCACATAGATTGGATTGTCATTGTGTAAAGAGAGGATTGGCTCGGTTATCAAAAGTCTCAATATCCTCGAGCTAAGCCAAGCAAGTAGTACATACAGCTTCGGTCTGACAAGGCGTTTATCGTCAGATGGTATCTGAGTTGGCGGTTACACGGCGTCTACCACAAGGCACAAGCCCTGTTGAAGTTGTACAAGATGATGCAACGATCTAGAATCGGAGTTAAGATGCGACTGATTAGGCTATTAGCCCTTTGTATTACCTGAAGCTGTCTACGGTTGGTGATCATCCTCCACGGTACCTTGATACTGTATTGAATAGGTACTAAGAGATAGATACAGTATTTGAAGCTTGCAAACAGCTATCAACCAGCAGATTCTCTCTAGGGTGAAGGAAAACCACAGCCAGTCCAAACTCCCAAAGCCAACGTCACAAAACATGCATTGTCAACTGACCAAACTTGATTCACTGTAACGTGATGCAGTTGCCCTAACCATGCACAATCTGGGCGAGATCGTCAAGACGGCGCGACCGCACAGATGGGGCATAGATGGACCACTAACTTGTTTAAGCTTAGCCCTGGAAGCTACAGCTATCGCAGATCAAGATCGGCAAAACGCAGGGTAACTCAACAACACCACAACCGTCGACTTCATGAGGAGTCCACTACCATCCACCTGGACCATGGAAAACGGCTACGACAGGACAGCTACGGCTTTGGCTTGGATATCTTAAAGTAACCTACTTCACTTTTAGACTAACACTTAAATTACTCGCTACTTTTGGAAAATGGATGTATAGTTCGACGATTACTCTTTCTTGCTTACTTGAAACTTTTCTGCCACTCGACAAATGTCATGGAACTTGTTCCTCCATGATAAAGCCTCACTCTCTTGGCACTCTCCGATTTGATCTCTTGTGTCACAGAAACACGCAGTACCACCAACAAATCGGAGAATTGCACTCAGTTGGTAGTTACATAAACACAACGCATTGTGCAACACCTTCGCTTAAATCCTTCAACGACGACATGATATGTCGAGCACTGATGGTTACTAACATATGCCGCTATCTAACGCTTTCATTGATAGCCGTGATAAGCACAGAAGTCTTCGTCTATCATGGTGAATTAATGAGGCTGGTTCTCAAGGTTGGAAAGAAATCAAATAAAAGACCGTGCTTGAAAGAGTTCTCGAGAACCAAGAAACTCCAATATCTAAAACACCAAGAGCCATGGTTAGATTGGAATTCCCTTTTTACTAATGAACTATCAGATCCAGATTCTGGCATGAAAAGGTTTTGAAGGTTTTCAAGATTCAACTCAATTACGTTATGTATCAGTTCCTGTAACTTGTGCGTACATTTGTCTGTCTCGCCTTTAGATTTAAAGCCAACGACGGCTTTTCTACTTGGACCATCCAATTAACCCCAGGACAATGGACCGTATTCAATATAAGCTTTTTATCATATTGAACACGCCCTCTGGAAACCCTACACAGTCGCCCTCTTACATATTCCCAAACTCTACTGATTATCAATACAAACGTATAAATAAGATGGCTTCCGCCCACGTTCCGTCCTCCTCTCCAACCTGCATCCAAACTCAAACGCAAACACTCAAATTCTGGACAAAGATGAGACTCAAAATACTGGGATGCCTCTTGGCATTCCTGCCCTTCCTCGGTCATGCCCTATATGACGAAGAGAACATAATCACTGAGAAGCCTACAGACTCCCGTCCAACTGTAGCATGGTACATTGATCAAAATTCTTTAGCACATGGCAAACGTACAGAAGACCTAAAGAATGCCTTTTTCAGGCCCATGTCGCTCAGCGCCTACGGAAACCCAACCGAGACCCGATACGCTGCGACTTGGATCAACGACGGAAGAATGCCCCTACCCTGGCAGATGGTATGGGGTACGTCGCTTAAAGAGTTCGACGAATGGGTTACCAAGTGGAGGATGAGAGGCTACCGGCTGGCTATCATAAGTGCAAACGGGCCAGCGGGCAAAGCTGAATTCCACGGCGTCATGGTACTTCTCCCCGGTCGCCTCAAGTGGGCTTACAAGTGCGAGATCGACGACCTTGACAAGTACATGGCAGGCAAGGATAAAAACGGTATATCGAGGGTTGCCGGTTTCCGTATGTACGGAGAAATGGACGACAGAAGATATTGTGTTTTGCTCCACGAGAACAAGGGCAACGAGCGATGGGCACTGGAACACTCCGAGCCAGGCGCGATACCAAATGAGAGCTGGATCTCCGAGTTCAACTACCCGCATGTATCACGACAATTCCTACGACCTCACAAACTCTTCATTTCCGACGATGGCGTTATCACACCCCTGGTGACTGACATGAGCATTGGAGGTTGGTCAGCCGCAGTTCGTCTCGACCAAGCGCAGATGGTAGAAGAGATCAGCAGACAAGGCCACCAGTGGTTCCTGCCCATCGACATACAGGGATCCTCGGGTCTTGGAAAGACACAGTTCAATGCTGTCTTTGCTGAACGCCTCCGATATCAGCCTCGGTTGTGGGGAGTGCATGGTCAAGTTTCGGGTTTCAAGAATAACAAGGATGCTAAGAAGGAGCTGGACGCAATGATGAAGAAGTTCATAATGGAGAACGGTATTCGACAAGCTCAAGTGTCCATCGGTGCAAGGGGCCACGCCATGCTTGAGCGAAGCTATACGTGGGCCGAAACAGCTTACGGCAGTGTGAAACCCGACGATGTTTTCCTCATCGGAGGTGTTAGCAAGATGTTCCTATACGCAGCGGTCAAATGGTGCGTTGATCAATTACTATTCGACTACGACACGCCCGTCTACAAGTTGCTGGGCTATCGCAACCCCTTCGATGAGCGCGCAGAAGACATCACCATCCAGCATCTTCTTGATCACACATCAGGCTACGACCGAGACGATTCTGGAGAAGCCGCCTTCGAATTCGGCAAGGTTGGACTGACGCTACCACACAATGGCACTGAGCCCGCCACCCTTCACGACGTGATCAAATACAAGCTTAAACAGAGGCTCGATTACAACCCAGGCGAGCGCATGGTTCACTCCCACTACGGCTCACTGCTGTTGGGCGCAGTAGTAGCGAACCTCACCGAAATGCCCTATGCAGATTTCCTGAAAAAGCATATCTTCGATGGCCTCGATGTGTCAGTGTTCGAGACCGACTCCAAGGCTCACTTGGGAGACAAGATTGTTCAACAAGGTTTGCAGATTGGTGTCGATGCTAGATACCCCGGGAAAGGGGAGTATGTCGCTGGAGTCTATGGAGGTGACGGCGCCATTAAGGAAGAAACCGCCGCTGCCTTTTCTCTCCGCGCAAGTGCCACCAGTCTCGTCAAGTTTGCTGGTCAGCATTGTAAGTATCCCCTCTTTGTTTACAAGACAAGACAAAGCTAACCAATATATCTACAGCCGTAGCAAGAATCGGAAAACGCCGGGATGGCTACCGTAGGGGGGGGATAGAAGGCGGCTACGCCTACGTCGAGTCCCATGGGGATTTCGACTGGGCTATGGTCTTCAACACGAGGGAGTTTGCTTCCAAGGATGCAGTTCTGCGCCTCGCCCAAAAGATTCGGAAGTTCATAGACAAAACTGTTGCGGAGAACAAGTACGGTCCATTCATGCTTACATGCAATCCTGGACCCGAGATCTTTGATAAGTCATTCCCTGGACTGCAGGGGATATCCTTCGACAGTTTGGGCCATTTGCCTGATTGTACCAAGGAGGAAATGGATGAAATCATGCACGATAGGAAGGATGGCTAGTAGGGAGACATGGGAGGAATTGCTAGATTGTTATTTACTATTTATTATGAGTAGTAAACTTGCTCGTTAAAACTATTTTCATTTCGCAAAGTGCAGCTCTAAGACTCATCTCCATCTCGCCCAGGCCAAAGAAGTTTCTTGCGAAGGACTGCAGATACCATCCCATACAATACAACAAACCACATAATCACCAGGAATACCGTCAAAACACTTGCAACCCACTGAATCCCTTCACTCTCTAGCTCTTGTCCAATATCTCCTGTAGCAAGGGTAAAGCCGATATTGGGGAAAACAAGAGCCCACCAAGTCATGCTAAACTGTAACTTGCGCTTGAAAGCAGACGACAGGACGGCAAGGAGGGCGAATCCAAAGAACCAAAACCCAACACACCATATCCATATACTTAACCACAGCGCCACTATCCGGAGAACATCTTGTGCCATCGGATATGTCGCGAAATAGCCATATCCTTCCGGAAGGGCCCGGGACATGCCAATGATGGCCACAGAAGTGTATCCGGCTGGACCGACGGCGATAAACATACCAGGTCGCATCGCTGGTGCTGGTAAACCATCTTGCATCAGTCTACCCACATACAATGGGTATATGAGGAATGCAACAGTCCACCCGAGGCCCTGAAAAGTCACACCAGCCACTAACATCGCCATTCGATGCTCCAAGCTTTGCGTAGACATGAGGGAAGACGCAAGAGTTCCAGTAAGCATAATTGGAAAGATGGGCAAAATCCAAGCGGGTGTCATGGAATGAATTGGAAGATGGGCTCCGGTAAAGAGGACAAAGTACTGGACTATAGCCGATAAAATCGTGATTCCGGCATAGAGCCAAAAACATACCCTCAGCGCATCGGCCAACCAGGGCCCGGCCGAAGGAACACCATAAGCACCTGCATTTGATATGATAGTCGCAATGCTGAGCAGAGAGCACGGAAAGAAAAGACTCTCCGTCGGATGCATCAAGCTATTCTTCAGCGCATTTGGCGTCGTAGTAAATCGCAGTACAAGACCCGATACAATAGTGAGAAATAGTACTATCGTCAGGATATAGTAGATCTTCCCGATAACCTCTAGCCCTCTGAACTGGTGTGGTGTAGAGTGCAGCAGCAGCGCGATACCGCCTGTACTCATAACAAATGTGAACCAAGCCCAGGTTAAATGTTTGATGCGCTCTTTTATGCTGACTTTCTGCGATGGCTTGAAGCGTTTTTGGCCCGCAACTCGAGTGTGGCCTTCTTTCCAGTTGTCGTTGTCCATATCCTGAACGCGCTGTTTAAGGTCGAGACGACCGTCTCCTTCAACCGAAAAGGACATTTTGAGGGGGGATAATGCTAACGATGCATATAGAAAACGAAAAAAAGAAACAGTTAACTCAGTGAAAAATATTATTCTCAAAAGCTGGTCGAGGTCGAGTCTATGTAAGTGGTTTGATGTGATCGGTCCACTGTTTGCGGTTCATCGATTACGGTAGCGTGGGCTTGCTGATGGGGTCATCTATCAGCCAACCGGAACCCATGCCATGATGAAATCGAAACTCAATATGTAAACTTTGATAAGCCGATTAAACAGATGTTTATTCGATGCCATCAATTCACATTGTGTGCCATTGAGAAAAAGGTACAAATTGTGATTGTAAAAATTGTAGATATCGTCATTTGACACATAGTAGAGGTCCCACCTTGAGTTCAAAACTCCATAATATCAAGTCATTACGTGAAATATCCACCATTTATAGTAGTTCCACACAATACGCATTGACAATACAGAATCTCAGGCTATCAGGAAACTCAAACTCTGCCTAGCAGCTTAGACGATACGGTAGTTATAATAACCGGGCCGATCTCCAACGCTGAGATACTCGTTCTCGTCTGTAAGAGCGTCGAAAACACCAAAATCCCTAGTCTCCTTCCACGGGTCCATGATATCATCAGGCAAGTAAGCGTAGCCAATTCTACGATACTCTCCTTTTTCCAGCCCCCTAACAAGAACCAACGCGTGAGCGGTTGGAAGTCTAGCGAGGTTAAACCGACAATAGAAAACGGCCAGGTAGATGTCGATTTCCTCATCAGACACCAACGCCGTAGGAACAGTGTCTAAATGAGCCCTTGTGAATTGCCTCTCGGCGCGTGCTGCTGCCGCCACAACGTCCGCCCGATTTGGCAATGATAGGTAATTTTCTGTGTATCGCAACTTGCCACCTGGCACAAACTCAGCAGCTTGTTCTGCAGTGAGGCGGTCCGAGAGGTCTATCACCACCAGACCATGGCGCCCTTTGATCAATGGCCCGTGAAATACCAAGTGACCTCCAGACACTGGGCCAAATTCAGAACCTACTGCCTCGACTGATGCCTCCCGAGCAGTAGCCACGGCAGTCCATGGATCTTCATGCGGCAACAGGTTGACATTTATGTCTTGCATACTGACTGAAAACTTCCCATTCCAGTTCTGTGTTGGCTCAACTGAAGCCCAGGACCAAGAAGGACCACGGTAAAGTTGTGGTGGCAAGACCTTTTTCCCGTTAACAGCAGACCATAGTAGATCCTGTAGGAGGACCTGGCGCCATATTCCTGCCAGATATGAGTCAGGGGGGAGCTTTGCAAGGCTTTGATATAAAGCTGCGATGCCAGCAAAGGCTACCAAACGATCAGATTCAAATGTGAGATCCCGTGAGGCGTATTCCTGCAATAGGTCATGCCATACTCGAGAAAATGTCTCCGTGGACTCGTTAGCAAGCGAGTATAGATTCCCAGGCGCTATTGTGTGGATATGGTCTCGATCGACATCAAAGTCATATGCTTCGCAAGTCTCGTTTGCAGCATGGCCTTGGGACTTCATGTTTGTGGCTGATGTCCACCAAAGTTGATCCTGGGCCACGTGGATTGTTCTAGGTGACAGAATCCATTCCTGGAATGTCCAACCTCGACGAAACAGGGGCTTCGAAAGAACCTCGTCACAAAACCCAGATCGGATTATGATTCGTACAGGTCCTGATGGGATTTCGTCCTCAAAACCTGTCCACGACGGAGTGATCTCACAGGGGTGTCTAAGCATGGAAGTGTGGTTTCCAAGCCCTGCAGCCGAATCCTGCGCAGCAGTAGCAGCGATGGTAACATATGACTGAGAATACACAGACGACATGCGCGCAGCTTCATTTTGCCAATCATCCTTGGAATCCTGTATGATGCAGAGAGAATCTATCCACACATACTCGATTCCAATGTCGTTTGCCAACCTGATGGCATCTTGAAATGTAGCAGGGATAGACGTGAAGGGAATGTTTTCATGGAATGCCACATCCCGAGCTTCCAACAGCATGAGAGGCTGCAGGGCGCCCCAACGATGAGTGAGAGCGGAATAGCGAGTCGAGGGATTAAGATTGATTGCATCCACTAGTTTAACTGCAGGGTCGCCTCCGGGACTTGACGATGGCTGGCAATGAAGAAGCCTCGTAGGCAACTGAGGGCGGAGGTTTGAAGTTGTGGTTGATGATTCCAGCCAGCGACGTATTCGCAAAAGTGACTGTTGCCGGTCGAACACGGGTTTCCATATAGCCCTGTTGTCTTTGTCCTCAATGCCTGAAGTCGTTAGGTCTTTCAAACAGGATAGGGGAGATAGACTTACTGATCGCTTGGAATGAACTAAATGTGTGATAAGTTACACCTTCCCAAATGTGTCCTGTCCAACAGACATAGACAATCGCAAAAGAGAATATACCGGCGAAAGCCACTTTTGACTTGATGAGTGGAATGCCGATAATATCCTTCTTCTTCAACTCATCTAGAATTGGAGGGCGATGTATAAACCCCTCAATGGTCAACCTTTCCCAGATCATGGCACAGAAGACGCATCTATCTGCCGATTCTTCTAGGTCTTGCAGACTATGGTGAACATATGGCACCGGGGATTCTTTTTCTGAAGCCTTGTCCAGCCTGAATTTGTACACGGTGGTCCCCCTATTATCGAGGCTATCGATTATGAACCCTGCGGCCCGAGTATCGATGAGATCATGCTGGACCAGAACATCCGTGGGCGCATAGCGTCCCTCAAAGATGCCGGTGCATTTGGCGCAAAAGGTTGACTGCGGCATTATGGCAAGTCTTCTCAAAATAACCTGGAACCAAATCCAAGGATCCGAAGCTCACTAGATGAGATAGAAGTCATTGGGGGCATACCAACAGCATCTTCGTCGACCAATGGATGTCCCTGGACGGGTGCCTGCATCTGCAGGTCGCAGCCTATAGGCGACATTTCGAGAACATGGGGGCTATTGAGCGTTTGCACACAGAAGGTGCGCATCAAACGAAGGTTGTGGTGGAATTCGTCATGCTGTTAGTGATTGTCTTGTTGATGTTGAGAGTTCCAGAACAGACGTCATTTGTCTTGTGTGGTAGGGAGATTGCTTTTTAAGCTGCAGCCAATTTCTTAGGCACACAGAGTGCTGGGCGTTAGCGAGCAAACAGCACTACCGATCTCTAGCGCCTGAACTTGCCTCAACACCAAAGCTTTCATTTTGTGACCTTCTCCTATTTGATTCAAACAACGACTAAATCTGGTTGCTTGGATAGCATAATTACTTGAAACAATAATCACATTCACATTGTGTCTTGAAATTCGGACTTTTCGCTTCCGGATATCATGGACAAATTCCTTATAAAAGCACCAATACGAACAACGCGCTCGAGTGCAGCCAATGCTTCACGAAAGATCACTTCTCAACTGAGACCCGATGATGATTTGGCTGTTCCTGTTGAGAAGCGAGCAGTAAAACGCCCTTCTCCTCGCCCGGATGAAGATTTCGACGCGTTTGTGTCAGAAGAAGACGCGACTCCTGAAAATGACACCAAGCAGCCTGCACTGAAAAAGAGGAAGACGCAACCTTCAAGGAGTAAAGCTGAAAATTTAAAGATACATGAATCTCTATTTTCTGCAAAAGGGGAGACAAGCCCAACGCCATGCACTCCTCCATCCAGGCGACACCAGATCACATATCACCGACCATTAATGCTGAAAGAGTCCTCTTCTCGTCAGGCGCTTCTCACATGGTTTGACGGTGTCAGCACCAAACGTTCAATGCCATGGCGCAAGGCCTGGATAAGTCCGAAAGATCATGGTGAAGATGAACTTCGGGATCTTTTAGAGCGACGAGCATATGAGGTCTGGATTAGCGAAATTATGCTGCAGCAAACACGGGTGGCTGTAGTCATCGACTATTGGAACAAGTGGATGGACAAGTGGCCTACAATTCATGACCTCGCTGCTGCAAGTGCCGACGACGTTCTTAGTGCTTGGCGTGGATTGGGCTACTACAGTAGAGCGACAAGGATTCACGAGGCGGCAAAGCTTGTGGTGAACGATTCGACAATGAAGGGGCTGTTACCTTCTAATACCAAAGACCTCGAGGACAAGGTCCCTGGTGTCGGGAGATACACTGCTGGTGCCATTTCGTCCATTGTCTTTGGCAGGGCTGCACCTATGGTGGATGGAAACGTTTTACGAGTATTGAGTCGCCAGCTTGGGCTGTTTGGCAACGTCAAGTCGAACAAAACCGTCATTGATACGCTGTGGGCTGCTGCTGATGCTCTTGTGAAGGCCATCGCGCGAGATGGAACCGATAAGCAGGAGGACGAAGAAGTTGAGACAAGTGATCGGCCAGGGAGATGGGGACAAGCACTTATGGAACTCGGAAGTACTATCTGTATTCCTAAACCGAACTGCTCCGAATGTCCCATCACTTCAACATGTCGCGTTTATGCCGAAGGGAAAACACTAGTCTCAAGCAAAAACCAAGACGCAAAGATTGGAGATATCGAGGACATGTGTGACCTCTGCGAATCTTTCGAAGAAGAAACTTTGGACGAGACGGAAGTCAAAGTGGAAGACACCAAGGCCTCGAAGAAGACCACAGCCAAGGGAGGTCAAGGCAAACAGATGACACTCTCAGCGTTCGCGTTCAAGGGGCCGACTGAAGACAAACTAACTGCGGCCAAGGCGAAAGCAGCCACGAGTCCCCGCGACATGGAGACAGTCGTAGATCACGCGCGCAAATTCCCGCTCAAGGTGATCAAGAAAGCCGTGAGGGAAGAAGAGACTTTGGTATGCGTGATCCGTCGAACTGACGGTCAATACTTGATCCAGAAGCGTCCAGAAAAGGGACTCCTGGCTGGTCTTTGGGAGTTTCCGAGCCATATTCTTCAAGACGCCAAGGACGGTAGCACGCCAGCAAAGAGACGCTCAAAAGCTATGGCGCATGTCTCCAAGCTCGCTGGTGAACACGGAGACGAAGCAGTGAAACCCAATCATGTGGCCGACTTGGGCAGTGTGCCCTGGCTTTTCTCTCACATTAAGCTCACGATGCACGTTCATCTATTCATGCTCGAAGATGGCAGTTTGGATGATGCCAAGTCGTTAACTAAGGATCGTTTGAGATGGGCGACAAGTGACGCCGTTGACGCAGAGTCGATGGGAACCGGAATGCGCAAGTGCTGGGCACTTGCAAAAGATCAAGAATAAGAAGTAATATCAGTTGTAATATCATAGCGCGTGTATCTTAGAGTGGTTTACTACCTACTGTCTAAAGTGTATAGAACAATTATGTATCATAAGATTTGGGGCATTTATCGACTATTGATATGGAGAGTCGGTCTTGTCAGATGTACTGAATATCCAGCGGCTACATAGAGCCTTGTAAAATAGAATATCTAATCAATCAAAAATATTTCGGTACAGTTTGACTCCATTAAAGCTTATTGCTACTCTTGAATCAAACATTCTTACTCATCATGATAACTATTTGTCTCATCATGAGTTCTCCAGGCAATCACGTGGGGCCGTGCTGTCACGTCCAAAGTAGAAACCGCCGCGTTAGGCAAAATGTGGAGACGCGTTGACAGTTCATCACGACAGTACTTAAGCGTCACACGTCGTCCAAGTCAGAAAAAAAGGTCAATCAAAGACATGTTAAGCAGTTTTCTTTGGAAAGAATGACAAGTTGGTTTGCCTCAGGCCGTCCGGCCCTTTTTGATGCCATTAACAGCGCCTGCGAGTTGATTGACCAGCAGATTGCTTCAGGTACGTCACTTTGGCTCGGCATGATGGACATCTACCTAACACGCTCCAGATCTTGAAGTAACCAAACAAGAGCTCGACAAGGCTCTACAGCAACGGGATGACAACGCGTCTCGTATCGCTGAATTAGCGGATGAAAACACCAGATTAAAGGAACAATTGCAGCAGCAGGCATCTTCCAAACCTGCTGGAAACTCCAAGCAGACGCAGACGTCGCCTGCCAGCAACCCCTCAGAAAATTCAGACGAGCCAGACTGGAAGCTTGAGTGTACCAAAGTTAGCCAAAAGTTTAAGGCACTGTCGGCAAACTTCAAACAAGCAAAGGATGCCTTGCGGAAAAGGAAGGAAGAAAGAGATCGCTGGGTCGAGCACGCTACGATGTTGGAGGAGAAGCTCAAAACGGCGGAGAAAGAGCGCGGTGTCAATATCACAGAACGCCAGAACAGAAACACCCGCGCGACAACACTTCCCGCTGGAAGAACAGCAGAAGAAGCTGCGTCTAGTCCCCACGCTAGCTTCACTTCTGAAGCTGGTCTAGACCAAGCAGACTTGGACCTCCCTCCCTTGGCTGCTGCCTCTCTTCATGAGAACAATCAGCCACTTCCAGATACGAAGGCTGCTCACCCAAGCTCGGACGCGACACAGAGTGATACGGAGTCAAGGCACGACAACACCGAGCTGCCAGAGTTACCGCCACAGAATTATGTCAAAATCAAGGAAGAGCCGTCGTCAGATCCAATCATCATATCTGAAAGAGAGGTGCGGAAAAGGAAGCGCGAAAATGAGGGCCCTAACGAGATGCCTCTACAAAGGATCAAGGTAGAGGCAGATGAGCGCTCGTCTAGTCCAATAGAGCCCTTGGGACCTGCTACTATTGTTCCGAGCGAAAGTTTCGACTTGGGGGATGTGGCACAACGACTATTAACACCACGAAAGCGTCGGGAGCTGGAAGAGTCGCAAAGGCAAGAGAAGATTAAAAGCGAAGCATTCGCAGCAGCAACGACAACACCCCGAACCCTCTTCGTCAGGCCAGATCCTCCACAAATAGCTCGTCCAATTGAGCGAACTACTGCACTCACGCCGATGAGCGTGAATCGCAGAGTGGTTCGGCCGGGTAAAGAAAACCCCATCACACCCCTCAGAAAGGGGCTGGAACGTGGTATCTCAACCTTGGCCGATGATGGGGAAGCCTACAGGCAGAACGGCACGGATACAGCTCCTAAGGGGAAGCTGGATGCGTTGTTGAATGGTTCTGCTGCTCAAGATGGCACGCCTACTGGTCGACTGACTCCTCGATCGGCTGCGAGGCCAAACACCATAGCAGAAGATCTTGCGATCCCAGGACGACGAGTGCTTCCATTTGAAGCGGCGGGTCGAGTTAAAGACAGACCTACAGTTCAACAGATGCTCACACCCAACCGAACACCAACCATAGCCGCTACATCCAAGGTTACACCGCAAAACGCAAGATCTCCGCTGGCCTCTAAGCAAGGGGTGAAATCAGGACTGCGGCACAAACCACTTTCCCAACTGCGTCCGGATGATTTCAAGATCAACCCTCAGGCCAACTTCGGGCATGACTTTGCATTTGCTGACGTTATTCGCGATAGAGACGAGAGATCTCGCATGCAAGGCTGCATCGACATGCACTGCTGTGGAAAGGAGTATCGGGAACTTGCTAAGTCTCACCGTCCTAAATCTCCCCTCACAGCTGCCGAAAGGCAAGAAGAGCAGAAGTTATTGGAAGAGTACTTGGGTGATTTTGCATACAAACTAGGAACCATGGATAAAAAAGAACGCGAGGAGTTGTGGGTTGAAGCCAAGACCCGCGAGCTTTCCAACAAGTACAATAGTCACCGCTACCACTACGCAAGAATGCGAAGCCCGCCAGGATTTTGGAACGCAGATTTTCCAGATACACAAGAGCTAGAACGGGAGAGATCAGAGGCTGCTCAGAGAGAGAAGCAGACTGTTCGGGATAGACATCGGGAGGCAATGCGACCAGGCGGCAGATGGCTGTTTCGCGATGAGTAACTTTGGAAGAGTTTACAATGTTTGAATGGGAGTTTAGTGAGATTGGAGATGTGATATCCCAAGTTTAGTCATGAACCAGCGTTTGAGTTTACATATAGTCTTTGCTTTATGATGAGTCTATGAAGGAGTCTAATATGACTGAGCCCATTGAAGTCGACAATATTGCCTTTCGCTTCCCTGCATGAAGAGTCATACAAAGTAGGGCATAAGTCTTTCATAACCTTGTTGTGAAATTCGTCTAAAACCTGGGCTACTAGGATAAGGATCTCATCACTGATAAATCGAATTGATACACGTTCTTACATGGATGTCACTTACAACATCGATCCAAGGCAGGGATCAAGATGACCGATGCCGGGGCTTGACCTGGCAGGAGTGGAGCACGATGGTTCAGTGTGGACTATGGAATCAAAGTTTCTGCCTCAGACAGCAATATTTGGGTTTGGTTGAATCGACTTAATTAATTGTTAGTTGGCTCGTGCAGTGCCTGCTCCTACTTTGCGGCTCGACCTTCGTCTCAGTCTGTAGCAGTGCGCTCATAGGTCATCCCATCAGCTCAGCTCAGCGCCAGAGCCAGAGCCAGACACGCCAGACGCCAGACGCTGCCCGGCCTCAGGTTGGATAATATTTTATTTCTCCAATACCGCCCCGGGCTTGTTTGTGCCTGTGCTGCACCATATCACGCTACGCCTACCTTACCTCACCTGCCAAACTATCGCAACGCAACTTCAAGCGTCACCCCCGTTTTGCCTGACGCAACTCGGTCAAATCCGCTTTCTACTTTCCTCCTCAGTGCGTCTACTCTTCGCTTCCGGCTTTGACTTTTTTGCCCAGGATTTTATTTACTGCATTTTCACTTCGTCTTTGTGCTTGTGCCGTGCGGCTTTGTTAACCCACCTTCAGGCGCCTTTGTTCTCTTCTATCTCAACAGACGTATCCATCTTACCTTGTTACTTTTTGCGGTCAATTTAGGCCGCCTCGCTTCCCGTGTCGCGTCGCAACGTTTCTCGCTTCTCGCTTTCTGAAAAACACCGACAAACTGAAGCCCGACGACTTCGAATCTTGCTCTGTCCGCAAGAGCAGGCTCACACGCTGTCTGCTAGGGTGTCGCACCAACTGGGCGACTCCCGTCCTCACTCAATCCCCAAGCCGGCACGATGAGTAACCGCCATCTGCCGGCTGGGCAGAATATACAGGGAGGATCTGGTGTCCTGGGTACCGACATGGTCGGCCCCGGAGGGCCTCGTCGGAGGCAGCCTCCTCCTCCCTTTGTTCCCCAGTCCCAGTACCAGCAGCAACATCAACATCATCACCATCAACCCGTAAACCACATGTATAACAACTACATGAACTATGGACAGCAGCAGTATTACGGATACCCGCCGCCGTATCAGACAGGCCATTACCAGAACGCTCAGTACCACAACGCGCAGTATCAAGGTGGACAATACCAAGCTGGGCAGTTCCAAAATGGCCAGTATCAAAACGCACAATATCACAACACCGGAATGCCTTCACCCGGCGCTTATATGGGTTACCAGCAGCACTACGGACGATCGCCGCCCAGCGTTCACCAGTATGTCCCCATGTCTGGTGTGAGCGTTCCCTCAAGCTTCCCAGCCCGCCCAGCTCAGCAACAATCTCCTGCTCTGCCGACTCCATATCAGCCTCCTGCTCCAGCCTCACTTCCTCCCCAGACTCCTACTTCAACCCACTCGTCGCAGATAGTTCCCACTCCAACTCCCCCGGTCACGCAGGAGACTGAGCCAGCGCCCCCCGCTCCTCCTGTTGCTCCCGTCGAGCCCCCACGAGAGCCTTCGCCCGCTTCTGCTCCTACTCCTGCTCCTGTTCATGTCCCTGTTCCAAAAGAGCCATTCCGTGCACCTGTAAGTCTTGGAGGCTTCGATCTGTTAAACCAAACTAACTTCGCTCAGCTACCATGGTTCTCTCACCCTGACGAAAAGTTCCCTGTTAGAGCTAAAAAACCGACACGATGGAGGAGGCGTCTCAATGCGGACAGTGCAAATGTTTCCCTGCCGGCTATTGATCAGCATAACGTTGTTGTAGAGCAGGCCAGTGTTCCCGAAGCCAGCTCTACCGAACCTTCTGTCTCGGCCCTAACCCCCGCTACATCAACGGCTCCATCGGAGGTTGCGGCAACTCCTCGCCAGTCTTCTGAGACTCCTGCTTCTGTCCAGCAACGATCGCGCACCAACACCGCCACCAGCGCTACCTCAACTTCGACGAACCGTCCTGCCACACGCTCCTCCGCTACTCCCGCCCCTGCTCTCCCGTCGCTTCCCAAGGCGAACACTAAGGATGCTAAGCCTGCGCCTGCTGAAAAGCCGGTGAACGGCGACGTAGCTACCGAAAGTGCCCCTGAGCAGGCGGTCACCGCTGATGATGCCGAGAAGCCCGTGGAGTCTGAGTCAACCGCTGCTGAACCAGCTCCTGCTGTCAAAGCTCCACCTTCTAGTTGGGCGAAGCTTTTCTCGAAGCCCGCTTCCGCGGCTGCTGGAAAGACCGAGGGGGCTAATGGTACCGTTCCGGTTGATACTATTGCCAATGGCCATGCCACCGAAAGTCCCGCTGGAACCCCCAATGGAGCTGCCCCCAGCTTCGCCAAAGTCAACGCTAACTCAGTTGCGGAGGCTATTCACACGTTCCAGGTTGGTCTCGCGGATCAAGTTTCGTTCCTCGAACCCCGCGGTCTGATCAACACCGGGAACATGTGTTACATGAATTCTGTACGTCCCGATCTATTTTTATCTTTTAAGTCTTCGCAGAATCTAACAAAGTACAGGTTTTGCAAGTTTTGATGTTTTGTTTGCCATTTTATGATTTCCTCAACCAGATCAGCAAGCGCGCTGTTCACAGCTTCAAGAGCGAAACTCCTCTTGTTGATGCAATGTGAGTTACAAATTTATATGGCATAGTTTGAGGCGCTAATATAGGACAGGATCATGTTCATGCATGAGTTCAAGACCATCAAGTCTGCTGCTGGTGTTGAACCTTTACGCTTGGCGCTGAAGAACGAGGAGCTCGAGCGTTACGGAGAGCCTTTCACTCCTGAATTCGTCTACGAGGCCATAAGGCAGCTTCCGCGATTCGCTAGCATGAGGGTATGTGATTTTCCTTCCTCACAAATAATCTTACTAATGAGATGTAGCGGGGTCACCAGCAAGATGCCGAGGAATTCCTTGGCTTCCTACTACAGTCTCTTGATGACGAGTGCACTACGGTCCTCAAGAACTTTACCCCCGACGAAACGGAGGGCCAGCCCAGTGCTGGCTCTGATGCTGGTGGTGCTGACGATTGGTTGGAAGTTGGCAGAAAGCAGAAGTCTGCTGTTTCTCGATCCTCCGGATCTAACTCATCCAGCCCTATTACCAGAATTTTTGGTGGCTTGTTGCGATCTGAGTTCCGTGTCCCTGGCTTGAAGGACTCCATCACTACTGAGCCTTATCAGCCCCTTCAGCTAGATATCGGATCCTCTGATGTGCGCAATGTGGTTGATGCGCTCAGGGGTCTTACTCGACCTGAACGTCTTCAGGGAGATTTCAACTCTCCTCGTGGCAAGGAGGTAACGGCTACTAAGCAGGTTTTCATTGAGTCGCTTCCTCCTGTCCTCATCCTGCATCTCAAGCGCTTCCAGTTCGACGCAGAGGGTAACGGAACTGTCAAGATTTGGAAGAAGATCGGTTATCCGTTGGAGCTTGAGATTCCCCGCGAAGCCTTGTCTCGGCAGAAACGCCAGACTTTGGGTGAAGAGGGAATGCCCAAGTACAAGTTGATTAGCGTGGTATACCATCATGGTAAGAACGCTAGTGGTGGACATTACACTGTCGATGTGCGACGACAGGAAGGGCGCGAGTGGATCCGCATCGACGATACTGTCATCCGCAGAGTTCGAAGTGAAGATGTCGCTGAGGGCGGCGAAGAGGAGGAAGTAAAGGATACTCGTAAGGATGGTTCTTCATCGGGCAACCGGTTTGGTGCTGTTCTGGACGAAGATACTGGAGATGATGACGGATGGAGCAAGGTCACTAGTCCTGCTGGAGGAGCAAAGAAATGGAGCAGTGTTGCAAACGGTACCAACGGCGCTCCCAAGGCCGCCAAGCCGATCAAGGATAACATCAAGGACAACAAGGTTGCCTACCTGCTCTTCTACCAACGAGTATAAGGAGTTCTCGAGCAACTTGTCTCGAAACTATGTATTTTTGTCACTGATAGCCCCCGTGCCCGAAGGCAGGTCATGGAGAAGGCGACACGATTGAACACGAGCTTAACGGCCATATTTGGATGGGGAAAAGCACTATTTTAAGACGGAGTCGCATGCTGGGAGGTGACGAATTAGGGAAAATCGGGATCCGGTATCTGCGGCGTATGGCGTCGAAGGTTGGATTCTTTCCCATGAATCGGAAAAAGGAAAGGGGGCGCTGGGGAGATGACGCCCTAGAGAGGCTGATCAGCCAGTGTGGAACTCGTGTAAGAGTTATGAAGGATGTCTTGATGAAGATGGATTCCAAACTTCTTCAGGTAGATTTCCTGAGAGAACGGCACAAGAGCTGACTGGGGATGGGCTTCTGGCGAAGTCTTTCGCAGATAGTATATTGTACATTACAAAAATTGTGCATGCATGCATGAGATAGCTTTTCATATAAAGGAATTCACATGCGTTCAAAACCGATCCAATGGTCATGATATGTGCAAATGAGTCAAGTCAGACGTCTACATAGGATACACGGGAATTGTCTAGTCCGTTGAGGTGTGGCCACCATTTCTCTAGGAGGCGGGCAATTCCCTCTTTCAACCACCGTCCTGCTCTTCAACTTCCTCCTACTGTCCTCCCAACCCGAGGGCCAAAAATAATTTAGTGCTTTCGGACGACAGCGATGGAGTCGAGCTCGTTCTTCTCGGCCTTCTCGGCGGCGACCTCCTCCATAAGAGGCTGGAGGTAGGGCTTGTCCTGTAGAGGGGGTGGCGAGTTAGTTGACGCTATTCATTCGATATCGGGATCGTGAACTCTCTCTCCAATTGCCGAGGAGGAACCGGTAGAGAGAATAATCGACCGTAAGATTGTTTCATACCGCGGCGGAGGTAGTCCACTGGTCCTTGGGGAGGAGCTTGTGCTGGTAACTGCACTGGACAGCACGTCGGATACGGTAGATGCGCTCGTAGGACTCGCGGTTAGAGAGGCGCTTGAGGGCAGCCTGGGCGGTCTCGTTCTCCTCCTCGAGGAGATCGTCGTATCTTGAAGACCCGCAGTCAGTCAAAACCATCCCAATATTTCGCCGTTTCCATCGTTTCGAGATCCAATTGGCGGCGTAGCAGGGAGGGGGGATTCGCATACTTGAGGCCCATCTGGCGGTACCCGGCAGTGTTGACGTACCAGGTAGCGGCGGGCTTGAAAAAGCGGGCGAGCCACGGCCGGCGGAGGATGAAGGGGGCGAGCGAGTACTTCATTTTGAATCGAGAGGAAGCAATTGACGTCCGGGGGTTGGGTTGAAGTGTCGTCTTCGTCGTCGGTCGGAAATGGCGCGAATTGCGGATGGGCTGAGGCGAGCAATTGCAAAACTTCCTGGGAGAGCTCGGGACGTCACGTGGTCTTGATGACCATTCCTTTGTCGTTCGCTGGCTGCGTTTTCTGGTACTCGGGCAGAAGGGACCAAGATCGATGACTAAGGTATCCTGCACCGCCATAGATATTTGGAGAAGAAATATGGCTTGTGGCGCAGCAGCATTTTGCACATGGCATCTGTGAGACGGTGGAGCATGACTGTCGATGGTGGGGGTAACTTTTATGTCCCGTAGGAAACCGGTTCGGGATAGAACGGCCAAAGGATAGATGAATATATGTAACAGCAAGTAAGAAGGTAAGATATCTAGAAAAGATGCTATGATTTACCGAGGTGTCACTATCCCATCATATGCACAATATGTCCGGCCTGCTTGTTATACAACCTCACTTACCTCGGACGAAATTCCTCCTTGATTATATGCAGGCCTCGGGAACGTGTCGTCATTCCATCCCACGTCAAACAAGGGTTCAAGATCGATATCGGAGCTTACAGGCTACTGGACAGGCGAGTTGCAGTGCCCAACGCTCGTGCTCTGATACCACATGCAGTCGAAATTGTGTATCTCACCCGCGCAGGTCCAAACGTCTGCGTTTTCTTAGTGTCTGTTAGTCTACGCTGCGTTATTTTGAAGACCGGTTCATCTATCGTCTCCGCTAATAAGACCGGCTTGCACCGGTGCAAAGACGTTGAGAAAGGAATTCAGTAAGATAAGCAGGGGAAACGCCCTTCTTTGTTCCAGAGTAATACTTTGACAAGAGTGAGGCCAGCCAAGGCCTTTAGTAAATAAGTTTCATGTGAAAAATAAAATGGTGAGCAGAACCCTGCAAGTGCCGATGGTGCATCGATAACCCGCTTGTCCTGGGATGCAAGAAAGAATATGCAGTAGAGTGAGTATTTTGGACTGGAGAGAAGGTGAACTAAATAGACAATAAATAATATGTTGTGAAACAAAGTTATATATATTCTCTCTCCTTTCCCTTATTGTACATCATTAAATATCTAATACGAATCTCTTGATAGGTTTATGAGAGGTTTATTGTCATATCCAATTAACAGTGTCTGGGTTTTTATGGCTCCCTTAGCCCGCCCCGTCCTGCTTTCCTCCGCTGATTTCCATCCTCCGCTCTGTTTCGCCATCCAACGGGAAACTTGATTCTTCTTTCCTACTTCCTCTTTTTATAACTTTGCATATTACTCTTCACTCTGTGTCTTTTTCAGCCTCACGATTCCTATTTCTTCGGCCATCACCTCCCGCGCCTGCCTTTAACTTCCGCCGGTTTTTCCGGTTCCAAGGCTCTCGCTTTTTCGACTCCCAAAGTCAATGGCCGGCGCCATTCGCTGAAGTGGGAAGCGGTCGGTCACGGCGCGTGGGAGCGAGCGTTCGTTCCCCCGCAGTACCTTTGTACCGGCTGCGAAGCTCCAACAGCGGCAGAAAGACGTCAGACCTTTTTTTAAGACGGACGGGAACCGTCTTGTTTTTGGGTGCGGGATCGGTCCGGACATTGAGGAATTTCGACGGTTGCAATCTCACAGGCTGCGGGCGATCAACGGCGTGCAGGAAGGTTATTGCTGGTCTCTCTTGGTCTCGAATACATCAACTTGACGTCTGCGACGGACCTCTGGAAAGGAAGATTTTGGCAACAGGCACCACGACGATAACCTAAACGTTTGGGCGATAACAACGAGCACCGACAATATCAACTTTCGCTCTCGATTGTTGATATCGCACAACGAATAACCAGGCGAAAAGTAACAGGCGATCTCTTTAACGAACGACTGGGATGTCGTCAACTGACCAGGTTCCTCCCGAAGCTGTCCAGTCGCCGTCTTCAGACTATGCTGCATCTTCCTACGGTTACGCATCCTCCGACGCCCCAATGTACTCCACGACGGTAACGCCAATGCACCGTTGGGCGCTCAACGCCTCCGACTCGCAGTTCAACGCTATCGCCGGTGCAGTGGGTGGTTTCACCTCAGGTGTTGTGACATGCCCGCTCGACGTCATCAAGACCAAACTCCAGGCGCAAGGTGGTTACGCTGCTCTCAACAAGGGACGACATGTCGGTCATCCAAAGTTATATAACGGCCTTCTTGGCTCAGGGAAGGTTATTTGGAGAGAGGAAGGAATTCGAGGTCTTTATCGCGGGCTAGGGCCTATCGTAATGGGATACTTACCAACCTGGGCTGTGTGGTTTACAGTTTACAATAAGAGCAAGGGGTACATATCACAACATTATGGTATGTTACAATCCAAAGGCGCATAGAGACGGCATACTGATATTTCATCTCAGACAACAGTCATGTAGTCAACTTTTGGTCATCAATTATAGCAGGCGCCAGCAGTACAATAGTTACCAACCCAATCTGGGTTATCAAGACACGGCTCATGTCACAGAGCAACATTCGACACAGCACACAGGACCATCATTCCGCATACTACCCGAAAGCGACTAGCACACCAACAACGCGACCAACACTGCACGACTGGCACTACAAATCCACACTAGACGCGGCTCGCAAGATGTATACCTCAGAAGGTCTCATTTCATTCTATTCCGGACTAACGCCTGCTCTTCTCGGCTTGACGCACGTTGCTGTGCAATTTCCAACATATGAGTACCTCAAAACTAGGTTTACCGGCCAAGGAATGGGCGAATCCAACGAGCAAGATAGCGAAAACCAAGTTTTCGGGATCCTAGGGGCTTCGATTCTATCCAAGATCCTCGCCAGTACTGCAACGTACCCTCATGAAGTTATCCGCACCCGTTTACAAACCCAACGGCGTCCGCTTGCCGGCGAGGAGTTCGCTCAGGGTATGGGAGTGACGGGCTCAGGCCCCCGCGGCGCTCGAGCCCCTGCTGAGAAGCCGAGGTATCAAGGTGTCGTCCATACTTTCAGGGTCATACTGGCTGAGGAAGGGTGGCGAGCGTTTTATGCTGGACTGGGTACCAACATGATGCGAGCTGTTCCGGCGGCAACAGTCACCATGTTGACATACGAATATGTTATGAAGCAACTGTACCACAGCAGGGCTGAAGCACGACATCTTTTACTAGAGCCGACAGCAGAATCATGAGTTGCGGTTAAAAGTGAGAAACCACTGGAGTTGCAAGGGATTGGAGACGGACTGTACACCTGGGTTCATGGACGGAATAGGAGACGGAGCAAGGCTGAGATACCCTTCGTCAACTATAGGCTAGACAAATCTTGGTTCCTATCGTTGACGCTTTTCATACACAGAGCAATATGTACACAGCAGGCGCACATGGCTGCAAGCCCCTTTATCTTTTTTGGACAACAGACACATTGAGTTGCAACAAGGGGCTGACGAGTTTCGGGCATGGCGAATTTGGTGCAGCGCTGGCATTAAGAGGAGTTTGTTTTCATATTGCTTGAGAAATTAGACAACAAATCATAAAAATTACGATATGCCCTTAAAGTCAATGCGATCCAGCCGGTGATTGATTCGCTCCGTGCGCCGTTGTATGCTCCAGATGATCTTTGTCTTTGTTTATGATGAACCACGCCTTGAAGTACGTTCACCATTCGCTGGCAGTCTTGATGAGCGCTATAAAGATGTTAGCTGATAGACGATGGAAGACAAAGAGGTCACCTACTGCTTGTTCTCGAGCAGAGTGTATTGATGAGCGCGTGTATCTAGAAAACGTTAGCTTCTTGGCCACTCCGATGTTTAGTACAACTTGTATGAAATAAGATGGATATATTCCTTAGATCAATATTAATCTGAGGAGCATGTGAATGAATATGAAGGAATATCTTCAAAGACTGCGCTTTGAAACAACACGCCACTTTCTTTACTCACACAAACAAGACACAAGCCATTGTAAAGGCAGCTCCTGGTGCCATAAATTTCTATTAAATACTGTTAGTCTAAAGGTTTATAAATGGTTAGAATATTAAGTTCATACTCGAGGATTCATGTTGTAAACGTTTGCCGCACATGTAAATGTTGCACGTCGGTGGTAACTTGTAATCTCATCTTACACAATGTATAGACTAAACGGATGATCTCGGCAAGTGTACAGAGTATTGTAGTGATACCCATTAGATGCATAACTTCAATTGATGAATGACGTCTACCGGCTTTGAGCTCCGCTTTCGCGCGATTTCCACTTCAAATCATCTAAGCGAAAATGGGATTGGCCCGTGCGCCTTCCGCTGCCGAGCAAAGTGATGGTCCAAGCTCCCGGAAGCTTGTAAAGGCCTGGAACAGGCTCTATTGGTCCCCCGTCCCCCAGATGAGACATGCCGTATTTGGGGGGGCATCAAATGCGACAGCAACGGACAGGGCCATGGAGCCCAGGTCACTAGGTAGGCTTCTCCATTTCCCTCCTCCTCCCAGCGCCCAACCTTTTTCATCTTTTGTTTTCTCATCTCTTTCTCTTCCGCTTTTTTATTCTTGACGCGTCTTCGTAGTCTTCACGTGGTAGTTTTCATCGCAAATTCGTCTCCGTGTTTTGCTTTTTCTCGTCGCATACAGCGCATCGCATCGCATTATCACAAAGTCGCATATTTTCCCCCCTTTCACACAACATGCCTGTTGAACTTCGTAAGCGCAAGGCGCCTGCTGCCCCTCCCCCTCCTCCTGTGAAGAGAAAGGCCACTGGAAAGACCGGAAAGGCCGCCAAGGCGAAGGAGGCTGCTGCAAAGGTCGCGCAGAAGGAGGACAAGCCTGAAAAGGTAGAGGAGCCCAAGGAGGAGCCCAAGGAGGAGCCCAAGGAGGAAGCCAAGGAAGAAGAGAAGTCCGAGGAGGAGCCCAAGACTGAGGAGCCCAAGGCGCAAGAAGCAAAGAAGTCAAGCGGCAAGGTAGAGGTTGGCGACGTTGTGGATCTTGATACTTTTGGAGGCGAAATTGAGACCAACGATGGCGACAAGACTACCTTGAAAAAGCTCGTTGATGAGAGCAAGTCTGGCGTCGTTCTCTTCACCTACCCCAAGGCATCCACTCCTGGTTGTAAGTTTTCCATTACCGTCCCATCCGACTTCCCATCTAACTCTTCCACAGGCACAAAGCAGGTCTGCTTCTTCCGCGACTCATACGAGCCTCTCACCAAGGACGGCCTAGCTATCTACGGTCTCAGCACCGACTCTCCCAAGGCCAACACAACCTTCAAGGAGAAGCAAAAGCTGCCTTACCCGCTATTGTGCGACCCCAAGGCTACCCTCATCGGCGCCATCGGTCTCAAGAAGGCTCCCAAGGGAACGACGCGTGGTGTCTTTGTGATTAGCAAGGAGGGCAAGGTCCTCGTCGCTGAGGCGGGAAGCCCACAGGGTACCATGGACCGTGTGAAGGCTCTCGTTGAAGAGTTGGCCAGCAAGTAATTGTGAGGCATCGGTACTTTATAGGCAAGTGTTTTGTGCGGTGTTTTAAACGGGTCAGTAGCAATTGGGTTTTGGTTTTGTAAGGTACATACGTCTGGAATCAACCAGGCATTAAAGAAGGTTTATAGACCATAGTAATTATATGATATTAGACTTTTCGAGCATGGCCATTTCTGAACCTCTAAAGATATGCAAATTTCAATGCCCATGCTGAGCCGAGTCAAGACTCATTAAACCTGCAAGTGCCTTTTCATATCACATACTTGTCACTTTTTCATCTGTCACTAAACATGCTCGATTCTAATATGTCTAGGGGCTAGCACAAGATGTAGGTGTGTCGACTATAACACAAGTTGAACACGACAAATACACTACAATAGCACAGCAAAACTATGGCAAATAAATTTGACAAGAAATCTTATGTTAATAGAAGCAACATGATTGACTAATATTCCCGTAAAGTCGTAAAATTGTTCCATCAATCAATACTGCTATCACAGCTGCTGCAGGGTAACCGATATCACATCGGTGGAGCCTCGGATAAATCCACCAGTCAGCCAATAATCACGATGGCATTTCAAGTTGGAAACGATTCCATCACTCGAACCTCAACGACAGCCTTCATCAGCCTACCAGCCGCCATCATGTCGTCCCAAGCGGCCAAAGCCGCCAGCAACGTGGTCAGCATCGCCAAGGTACGAACTACGAACACAGCCTCGGATCCAATGCCTCCCAATCGCCTCTCGACAACCGCCTCTACCTCCGAATTCACTCGCACATCATGACATACACAAACCGCTAACAGAGCATCCACTCATACAGAAGCAAACCGTCCAGTCGACTGGTATCTGGGAGGGCCTCCGCCGCTTCCTGGCCATCGACCCCGAGCGCTCCAACGGTGTCCCTCTGAACCCTCACTTCCGCAACCCTCCCCCCGGCGCCAACGACCCTCTCCAGTACGACGACCCCGTTACGCTGCCCGCTGGCGACATCGCCGACAACCCCTACTGGAAGCGCGACAACCGCCGCAACTACCCCCAGCTCAGTGTCGTCAACCAGTCCCAGTTCGCCCAGCTCCTCACCGTTGGCAGCGCTGAGGCCCCCAAGGTCGATCTCATCGGCGAGGCCGGCGAGAAGCAGCTCGTTGCTGTGAAGCAGGAGTCCGAGACTGGTCTGGCAAAGGCTCTTGAGAAGGCTAGCAACGCGACCAAGGATGTGTTTGTCAACGGCATGCCTCCTCTGCCCAGCGGCCAGACTCTGAACACCGGAAAATGGGATGTGCACAAGTACGAGCTTGAGGAGTCATCTTATGGTGAAGGGTATGTTTATTAAACGAGATGGAATGTCTGGAGAGATGCTAACAGCTTGCAGATACCCTTGCAGATCGTTCAAATAAATTAGAAGCGAAGGAAGACGTTGTGTAAACAAATTATGAGGTAGTGAGGGTATAGAATTTCCATTGACAATGCAGATGACTTTCTTTTTTCACATGAGTACCGATTTTGTCTTGTCCTAACTGTTATGCGCCCAACCGAACTCCGATTTTGCGCATGTTGCTTTATGGGCTTGACACTGTTGTCTCTTTCCCACCACCCGTCATCCTCTCGACAATCTTGGCCTTTCCCTGTGCTCTCTTAACTCGATCATCAAAGTCTTGAACCGCCTCATCCGAGTTCTCAGTTGAAAGCGTCTCCGGCTCCACGAGGGCGTACAGAGTGTTGATGTTCTTCTCAAGTCTTGCGTTTTTGGGCAGCGGTGGCAGTGTGCAAGTCTCGGATGGAGAAGCCTTGTCATTGTGTGGTATCCGGTTCGCCCAAACGATGGCTTTGCTGGCGAGGCGGCCACTCTCGAGGAACTTTTCAAAGCCCTTTTCCATACCAAACGACCGCCCCTCGATTCGCCCCGCTTGGATGCCGTCTTTTATGCCAAGTTGGTACCCTTCTGAGTAGAAGCGCTCTTCGAGGTTGAGGACATCCTCAAAGGGATCAGAGGAGTCTGTTTGTCTTGTTTCCATGGTGATATTTTGTTTCTTTAGCTGAGTGAGAGTCCTGACTCACTACTGATTTGTAAGTGAGTTGAGACTTGACTTGAGTGAGTTTGGCAGAATTTGCGTCACCGCCCACTCATAAGGCGGGGCACTTTGACTTATAAGCAGTTGAATAACTCCGAGGGTTGTACTCCTGAGGTCTTCTTTGGGACCGGATGTAAAGACGACTTGGAATGGAGAAGACCTTAGAACTCCCTCACAGGGCTTTAAGTCTCGGTGTCAAATCCTTGGTTGTAATTTCATTTCATTTTATTTTTGCTTTCTTTCATTAAGGCAGCAAGTCACCACTCACACCATTGCAATACTTTGTAAGATGCATATGTATATATATGCTCTGGCGGCAGGTTGTACAAAACTACCTTTTGATGCTTGTATTCCAAATTCTATTTTCATTACTCTAACCAAACCGTCTATTGCATACCAAAGATCATTCCTCCGTTGGCACAAATGACTTGTCCAGTAGCCCAAGCACTCTCAGGGCTAGCAAGCATAGCGACAATACCAGCAATCTCATCAGCTTCACCAGCACGACCACCAGCCGTCTTGGCGTCTTCAACAACCTCGGGATCATCAATGCCGTCACGAGCAACCATGAGAGGCGCATTCTGAATGAAAGGCTTGATGAGACGCTTGAACTCGTCCGAGTTGCGCGAGTACATCTCTGAGCGGACGGGGCCAGGGTTGATGGCGTTGACAGTAGCTCTCTCGCTCAACTCACGAGCCCAAGTGCGTGTCATGGCCTCAAGAGCGGCCTTTGTGCCACCGTAAACACTCTGACCCACGAAACCCAAGCTGGCGCTCACACTGCTGAGGTTGATGATTCTGCCAGAACGGTCCGTTGGGAGGTAAGGTACTGCGGCCTGGACCAGAAGTAGAGGGCCCAGGACATTGACGTTGTAGCTTTTTGTGAAGTCTTCGGGCTTGATATCGGGAACCTTGTCGTTGAAAGCAACGCCAGCGTTGTTGACGAGGATGTCGATGCGCAATGGGTGGAAAGCATCGGCGGCCTGCTTAATGAGAGAAGCAGGCCCCTCAACAGTACCGAGATCAGCCTGGATAGGAACAACTTTGATAGAGTGCTTAGAGGCCAGTTCAGAAGCAATGTCGGCTGTTGAGGCGGCAGAGTTGGCGGATGTGTAGGCGAGGACGAGGTTTGCGCCGCGAGCAGCGAGGGCTTTTGTGATGGCCAGACCGATACCTTTTGAGGTCAGTAGGGTTCAATTGGACTTGAAGAAGATAGTTTACATACCTCGAGAGGCGCCAGTGACAATGGCAAGTTTACCAGTGAGAGGAAGAGCCATGGTGGTTGTGGAGTGGTTGGTTGGTGAAGTGAGGCAAGATGAGTCGGGTATCACGACAAAAGAACAAAGACAGAGAAATTGAAATATGAAAAGAATAAACTGTCTAGAGGGACCAAAAAAAGAAGAGAGCCTCTTATATATTTATATATTTATCAACGTGTCTACATATCTGGACCATTCTTCTGTCCGTAGACCTCTTTTGCGTATTAGTCCAACGACTTGACACAATCTAGAGTCCACTGCAATTGTCGCGCCAATAGAGACAAAGCACCAAACTCCTCTATGCAAGTCCCGTGGCGGCCATTGCTGGCTTTGACAGGTGCGCTTCCACGAGAGGATATTTATCGGGTGCTACAGTGGAGGAGCTCATAATTGGTGCCTGCCCGCCCGCCCGTCTAGCGGTTCCAGGTCCTCTCCAGCGTCCGTCACAACTGTAACAAGGATCAAGCTTGGTGGGGTTATTTTCTCGGCGCGGGGGACTTTTCCCGCCGACCTCCGGGTGACGGCCTTCACTGTAAAGTTGAAGTTTGACCGCCCGCAGATTTTATAATAGGACCCGCCGTGAATTGAGGGGCCGATTTCCGCTTCAGAAGTGGGCTGAAGCTATCTTGACTGTTACGTTACTGTACCTCAATTCTTGAGCCTCATTCAACATACCACTCCCCCATACCGCAGCCATGGATATCCGACTCCTCACAAACGCAGACTTGCCCCTCATCCAGCACGCAAACCTCGAGAACCTCCCCGAGAACTACTTCCTCAAGTACTACCTCTACCATGCCCTCTCGTGGCCCCAGCTGAGCTACGTCGCCGTCGATGTCTCAAGGCCCAAGAAGGACCCCTACGAGTACCCCAAGATTGTCGGATATGTCCTTGCTAAGATGGAGGAGGAGCCATCAGACGGCATTCCTCATGGCCACATCACCAGTCTGAGCGTCATGCGCACACACCGAAGACTCGGTATTGCCGAGAAGCTGATGCGCCAGAGCCGTACGTAATTGCATAATATTCACCCAATCCGAATACTAATATACGGCCGCAGAACTCGCCATGGTCGAGACATTCCAGGCCAAATACGTCTCCCTGCACGTCCGTGTCTCCAACGCAGCAGCCCGCCACCTTTACGAAAACACACTGGGCTTTACTAACGAAAAGACCGAATCCAAATACTACGCCGACGGCGAAGATGCCTTTTGCATGCGTCTAGATCTCGGTGGTATCAAGAAGCAAGTCGACGAGACCTTGGCCGCAGAGGAAGAGGACGCCGCGGATGAGGGTGATGCTGTCGGCGAGGTTGGCCGTGATCCCGAAGCCGGCAAGGACAAGGAAGACGGCGAAGGACGAAAGATGAAGGTCTCCGTGGGGAGATAATTGGGGGTTGGATCGTTGGTGGAAAAGGATGAGTCAAAGAACTAAACAAGTAAAAAGGGGAAAATGAAAAAGTCAAAGAGACAGTTTGTTCTAATAGACGGATAGACAAAAGGGTTTGCAGTCCGGATGAAGCACATTAGGGGCAGTTGCAAAAGGTTCATGAGGTGCCTGAGATTGCATTATCATTGTATAACTAAGACATGTGCCAACAACTACTTGTATAGGCATGAAGGGAATATTTGTTTAACCACGGAACCCTCTGCCTGGCCATCCCCGCGAATCCCCACGACCTTGTGGATGAATAGGAGCATGATCAGTGTGGGATTGTACCCAGCCTGGTACATAATGAGATACTGGGAATCCAGGAACTGCAGGCGGGTTCGCACGACCTCGGCCTCTTCCTTGACCTCTTTGCTCTCTCCGATGATCTCTGCGAGATTCCCTCATCTCTCTCTTCGTCCGTCTTTTAGCTTCCTTCTCTGCCCTTTTCCTTTCCTTCTTTCCCCTCTTCTGCTCGCGCTTCAGACACTTCCATTGATGCGCGACAACCTTGCCCTGCTTCTTGAGTTCCTTTCGGTCGATTTTTGGATCAAGGGGGACTGTGTTTCTCTTTCCTGCCTTCAACTCCGCCTTGAGCTGTTTGACATCCGCCTTGCTGCGCACCTCGTGAGGGTTGGCGATCCATTGCTCGACACGGGCGATGTAGAACGGTAGTTGCTCGTCTTTGATATCGTCGTGATCCGGAAGTGAACCAATAGATTCGCAACTCGAGGATGAACCAGAGGATGATGAAGAAGATGTCGAGGAAGAGCGATTGCGACCTCCATGATGGTGGTTATGGGGTCCTCTTCCTCGTCCTCGGGGTGCATGCATATTTCCACGCCCAGGTCCAAAAAGCCATGCATCTCCCATGCTTTGTTCACCCATTCGAATACCTCTGCTGTCTATTTGCAGGTCTCCAATTCGAATTCCATTGCTATCAACGACAAATCTGTCCCCTTGTCGGATACTGCCATCATTCATCCGGTGACCTCCCCAGCCGCCTTGGAAACGTCCATCTCTGCGCTGTGGTGTAGCTTCTCTCTGGTATGAGGTCCCGACTTGTGGGATCCCCTCCAGAGGATTGTTTTGTGTTGTCTCCTGTACTCCAGGTATATGCACTAGTTCCTCGGGTACAAGTAACACAACTACCTTTCGGGGTGCGAAGAAGCCAGTGTTCCAATGGTACACTGTAGCCTCAGCTTCTTGACGGAATAGATGCCGCTTACTGGAATCAAGAGCTTGTCTCTCTGGTCTGATGTTTGCATTGCCAGTGGCAAACTTGGTGCCAGAGCCGTCTTCACTCTTTGTCTCCCCACCAAATATCGATTCGTTCTTTACTGAATCATGATCAGGGAGAAGAAAGTTGACAAACGTAGCCCAGTCCTGAGCTGTGACATCGTGCGCAGCCCAGTTCTCAGGATAAGGGATATCGGCAGGTACGAAATTCGGGGAAACAACAATGCTATATTCGAACGAACGAGGCGTTGAAGGTGAATACGATCGGGTCTCAAAGTAGCGTGTGGCGTAGGCCAGACGATCACGCAACAGTTGTTGTGGTTTCTCGATATCTAAATTCACTGTTTGGGGCGTATCTGGGGGAGTGTATATGACTGATCCCGTGGTTGAAGTGGGTGACATTGGAAAGGCGACATTGTCACCCGGAGCTGTGGGGCCGTGGTCCGATCCAGAGCCGGGACCGGCGGGAGAAAATGTAGGAGGAGGAACTTGAGGAGAGCGAGTGGTGGCAGAGTAGATATCTGTCTCTGAATATGAGGGTGGAGGGCCATCTGCATGGAATGATTCTCTGTTGATAGAGCCCATGTTTGGTGGTGGTGGACCTGCCATGATGGGTTGTAGTGTATGTGCCGGGGTTATCAGTCGGTTGAATGGTAAGCTTATACAGTTATGAGCTGGGAGGTGGTGATTGAGGTTGGTTGAATAAGTGTCAGAGTAACTTGACAGAACTCAAGGGTTTGTATAGCAAATATTGCTGTAGATGGAAAGGAAAGCAAGGGACATATAACTCTTATTTAACATGTGGCATCCCATCACCTTGCACCATACCCATTATCTAAAAGAGCTACCTTAACCCGTTCAGCCTATAAAAACGCCCTGGGCTGATCTACAGAGCCACTGCATGCGTGGTAGGGGTAGTCGAGTCAGCAAGACAAAATAAACGGGACATATTTCGACCGAGAACAACTAACAAAGCCTGCTAGCTTTCCAGAATCTGATGTAGGCGTCTGACTATTTGTTGAATGTTAGTAGTGGCTGGGGTTACGCAAGTTGGATTCGCAGCCCTATGACTCCCCAAAAACGCCAGCACCCAATAGTCGAGTTTATGCTTACGCGGCCGAGAGAGGCAGCCTATACTTTTCAATGAGAAAGGTGCCGCTTTCCCGGCCTAGCCAATACAAAGCAGTGCTGTGTTTTCACTTACATGATCAGGCACTATTAGACAGAGATGAAGTTTGTTTAAGCATATGAAAACTGGGACAAGCTGTCGTACCATCCATCTACCGAGTTTAATGACACCAAGCGAACTATTAACGAGTTTCTGCCAATCATGTGTCATTCAGTAATATGCTTAACGCATTGCCATGTTCCTGACAACGCATGCTTCTACGTAATCATCACAGCATGCTCTTCTGGTGTAACGATGTCGGTTGAAACAGGCCAATGGTTCTTGACGCTGATGATATAACGATATCAAGCAATTCTATGGGACCTTCACTCCATGTCGTTTCAGCCGTTCACAAGCGTATATATCACAATGGATAGTAGAACTCCACCTCGCCAACGCCAAGGGAAAAGAATAGGAAAGGCAATCAACTTTTTGGAAGGTTTCTTTTGCTTCTTGGTCTGGATAGATAACGTATAATTATCCGGTCCACATGTGAAAGTCGACGTCCTCCTGCTTGTAATGGTCTGCAATAAGACTTGAGAGATGGTCTCTTGAGTGTGTTCCCCTATGTTCATGTTAGCAAGTTATCATTTTACAGTAAATTGCATCAACTTACAGGTTGGTAATGTATGTGTCAATCAGCTCTGGTGGCACAAGCTCTGTGATGGCAGTTCGGACCTCGACACTGTTCACCATCTTTCCATCCGCAAAGTTGACAAAGCTAGCAGAGTCTCCCCACTCAATCAACGACTCCTCGTTGAAGGGGTTCTCTGGGCTGAGCTTGTACACACCGCTGAGGACAATGACTGCGTTTCCTTGCTCCTTGGCAGCTCGTGCAATCGCTGCAGCGCCGGCATCGGCAAGGACACTGCCATTAGCCACAATAGCCCGTGCGCCGAAAATCACCTTGTCCACTCGCGACATGTATGCCATCAATCCTCCGTTCATCACGTTGATCGCTGTGATACCCGCAGACGCAAGCTTCTTTCTGAAAACAGCATGTGGGACTTCGGTGGTCTGCTTCTTGGGGGGTTCCGTAGCGATAAGCACTGTAAATCGGCGCTTAAGAGCCGCGCGCAGGATGAATCGTTCGACGGTGGGCGAAGGCTGGTGGACGAGCACGTAGTCTCCGGGGTGGATCTGGACCTCGGCCAAGGATGCAATCTGGTCATCAACTTGGCTAATCTCGTCCTTGATCTCCTCAATACCATCAATGACCTCAGATCTCAAAGCGTGGACCTGGGCAGAAGGAGCCTTCCATGAAGGGGTAGATGTCCCTGAGAGTCCCACGGGAGATCCCTGACTGCTAGTTGCGAAATCGTTGGGAGAAGACACTGAGAGGAGGTGGAAGAGAGTCTTGGGGACGTTGACGGAGCTGTAGGAGGACAACGGGCCAGGTCGGGCAGGAGGAGGTCTGGCGCTGTTGGTGATATAGTCACCAGCGGAATCCTGCTTGCCATATGTTGAAGGCGGCCACTGGTGGGAAAGGGCTTCTGGGTGTGGCACGGCATCGGTCGGGGTCATCTGGGCCTCGCTGGGGGTCTCACTAGCACCCTCGTTTCTATCCTCGGCTGCTTCGTCGCGAATGAGACCTAGAACTCGGCGCACGATGTTTGCAATTACAAGCTCCTTGGGCTGAGCCTCGACCAGCCGACGGCCGATGCGAGAGACATTATCAATCAAGCTATCGACGTTGAACCATTTTGATCGGGCGACAACCTGAAGTAGGATGTGTGCGGTAGCGACGGCGCAAGGCTCGGAGCCCTTGATCTGACGTCGCTTGAGGAGACTGAAGACATGACAAAAAGTTTAGTAACGAGCACTGGTTTAACAAAAAGATATTTTTGGCTGGTGTGGCTCACGAGATGAGGCTCTCAACAGAGGACTCCAATGCTTGACCCTTGAGAGACCGGAGATATTTCTCAAGATCGGGCGCGTAGCCCGTGGATGAAGGAGCCATCTCTGGGTATTTGTGAAGGGTTCGCAGTCGTGGTTGTGACCGTAGCCGTAGCTAGCGCGCGCAAGCTGGGGTATATCCTGTGTAGTGTCTGCGGTCGCGGGGTGCTCAATGGAGGGGTGATTTGTGAGTCTCGGCACAAATATTCACAAAGAGCAGTGGTTGTTTCGCTTTTAAAGTGCTGGAATATTCTTGATACGAGCTGAAATAAAAGATGCCGTAAGTTTACTTTCCTGATCCTCGAAGTGGGCGTCGTTAAACAGACAAACGCTTGTGCTGCTTTGTTCGGATTGGGGTGGTTTGTGAATATGAGTCAACCAATTCCTCCCACCGGAACCTTTTTTTGCGCAAGGCTGACGATTCGGTTCTTGGAAGGTGGGGTCCTTTCAGCCTCGTCCCTCGGTGGACCCCGAGTCGACGGGAACCAAGCCATGACGACAGGGGGACAGGGGCCTGAGAGATAACGAACTCTACGGCTTGAGTTAGAGCAATTACTCAGAAGACATCCATCGCTCACAACTTGGAAATATGTTGGGTTGTGCGTCTCTTATGAGCTCAACTTGGCTACTTGAGCAATAAGCTCACCGCCATGGCCGATGAGTTGTCAGTGTTTAGGTCGATGTCGAAGTTTGGTAATTGATGTGCTGGCAATACTCAAAACAGTAATCTTCTAGTGTTTCAAGGTTCAATTATTCCAAAAAGGATTGAAGTTGGGTGAGCCAAGAACGAGCCACACCCTTCATTGTACAGTACGTGTATACAGTTCGAAGAGTAGGAACATGTACTTTGGGCCTTTTACTCAAGGAATACTGTAGAAGAATCATGAGACCCTATGCATCATGACTGCCTCATTACCTATGTCCTCGATCGGCCCGATTTCAAACATTTGCCATGATGTCGCAATTGATACTATAACAGAAGTTGACGTTAGGATCTTAGATTACAAAAATACTACCACAAGGGTCTGGTCAAAAACTCCATAAACTGACTGACTAATTTTGTCTCTTATGCCTCCAACACCCAAGTTTGAATGCCTTGTGGATGCCCTAGATTGGCGATCTTGACATCGACTTCACATGCGAGTAAGCAAGCAAAACATAAGATCGAACGGCTTGACCGATGAGCATGTGTTGAATACGAAAACGAACAAGGAGATCCGAGATCCACAAGTGGCCCAGGTTGAACCATTCTACCCTTGCTCGTAACCCTTGTAGAAATGTACAATAAAGGACATTGACTGCAGAGTACAGAGCACATGACAGGAAATGTCAAAATATTGTTATGATGATAAAAAGAACAAATCCTTAGGAATAGTTCAACATATGCTATCTACGTTGAGAAGGTAGCATGATGTCTCATATAAAAAGACACAGGTTTCCAAGTCCTGCTGCGTATCTAGTATGACTTTCTCAGGACAGACACCTCCTTGCCTGTTCATCCTGTCACTGGCTATGTCCCATAGGACTCGATAGGAGCGATTGTCCTCTGGGATTTTCGGGTTCATTAAGCATATTTAAGCATCGAGGTCAAGAGTTTCACTGGTCAGAACAGCTATGGAGAAAATAATTATACAAGCGAGATGTTTTGATCTACCATATCATTTCGGTAACCCCTCTGGACTTGCAAGTGAGTGCTCGAGCTTCTTTCTAATAATACATCTTCCAAGCCTGGAAGAGCCATGAGGGTGCTGGTTTGCTGAAACTGTATGACTTACAAACACAGAGTAGAGTTGCGTAGAGAAACCACAGTTGGAGTTTATGTTGATCCTGGTTCATTGAAACAACAATACCAGTAGCATCTTCTTGACAGTAACCCAATCAACTTTTATGGCGATACTACTAGTATGCATTGTCTGGGTCGGTCTGGAAGAGTTCCATTTTGATCCCCTGTCACCGCGGTAGGTGCGCACAGGTATAAACTGTCAACGGATATAGGAGAACGTCTCAAAGGGCTGCATATTGTCACTTTACGAGGCATACAAGACAGAATGCGGATACAGACCTGGAGAATTTGGGGCAATAAATAGCCGTTATCATCATGAGACAATGTCATTTATGATAGATTCCTGTGATTGATTAGAACATATGTGAGATGCCAGTGAGCCGCGGCTTCCCAACCCCCCTGCAACGCTACAGTCGGATATAATGACAGGGGTATATGAGCACTGGACCGCCTGAAAAATCGCCGGGCTGCCCATCATTAGGCCCTCCAGAGCCTCCAGGGCGGCCAATGGATTGGATCTCGGCAGCTAGAATCCCCAACACGTGAACCATCTCTCAACCATCATCCGTCAATCGAGCCACACTCCATCAAATCAACTGCACTCACTCCTCTGGTGTACTTCTCTATTTGATACTGTCAGCTTTTGATCGCTTGCTCACACGCTCTTTGTTGTATTTCGCGCATGCGCAAATCCAGAAGCATTTGCCTCACCTTATCAACTCTCCATCTTCATCAAAAGACCCGTCGATAGCCTTTTTAGACAGACTCGCATCGATCCATTTCTTTTCCGCAAAAGACAGTAGCGTTCCCAGCAGGGCTGCACTGCTTATTTCTGACGGGTCTTTTAGTTAGACGAACCCCGGCCTGTTGCTAGTCGACACAGGCCAACAAAGTTCCCCCCCAGCTCCCCTCTCAACGCCACGAAGGAGGACACTTTTGTTTGCTCTACTGTACTCCGTATTGTACCTACATATCATTGATTCCATACAACCTGCTTTGTCTTAGCGGTGCGACACCAGAGAAAGCGACTAAACCTTTCTGACCATTTGAGACATCTGTACTTTTGGATTGAGTTAAGATTGTATCCAAAAACTTCCCTTTTTTCCCTCCTCCCTAGGATCGCAAGCCAATTTGTACATTTCCCTGGCATTTCCATTTCCACCATCGCGATTGCACTGCGCCCCTGGACCTGGACATCTGCCTTTTTCGCTTGGCCGCACCTGATGCATTCTTGACATTGAATCCCTTCGTTTCAGCGTTTTTGTCAGACTGCATCTTTGTCTTCGACTATCAATCAACACAACCTCTATTTCTTGCCGCGCATTCGACTCGACCCGACCACCGGCAACGACGATCGGTTCCGCGGATTACCTGCCGTCTCTCTCCGTCCTTTCTACTCCGATCGACCCTAACGTACTCACACACTCTTCCCGAGGCGGAAACTAAGTCTGCAAAACTTGTTTAGAGCAATTCGACATTCTACAAGACCTCTCGACTCTTGACAGTTCGTCCGCACAACGACCCTTCACCTCATGGAATGCTATAGTTCGTGGCGATGAACTCCATTAACATCCTGACGGCCCGTGTGTCGCCGCCCCCGAGTCCGACTCAATCACGATCCAACAGCATAGGCTCACTTGTAGGCTTGGCCTCCGAAGACGATCACCAGCACGGCGACCATAGACCTTCCGACGAGAACGAGACCGAGCCCTTTCCTCAGGATACCTTTGACGATTCGCGATTCGAAACTGAGAAGCCTGACGAGGAAACCCCGTTGCTAGGTGATACAGGCGAGAATCAGATGAGGAGCTCATGGTGGCACTCTATTCCTCGGCGAATCGCTTCCAGCATCATTGGTTCTCTTCGATGGGTTCTTGCGACTTTGGCTTCTCCAGGTGTATACCTCATTGCTTGTTTCTACGACGAGTATGGCAATTTCGCACCCTTCTCGCAACTTGGTAAATTGTTTGGACTAGGAGGTGGGAACAAGGCTATGGAAGAGCCCAACCATGTTTCTGAGAAAGAATATGGTAGAACTTCAGGATATCGGAGGCTGTCGCCAAAACCTAGACATACATCATCTTCTTCGACGTCATCGGGACTCTCATCGGAATCGGAATCAGATGCCGGATCGCGCTCTAGCAGTCGGCACGCTCGGTCCAAATCTCTACAGCCTGCAGAGGAAAACGGACCTGCTCGAAGGTCAATCAGGATTAAACTCAACAGCGATGAAGATCTTAGACAACGGAAGCACAGGAAAACGCAATCGGCGGTCGCGCGAACCAAGGCAAGCGATCTGGGTAGCGGCGACCTTTCAGCACATCTCAAATCTCCGACTTCTCCTATCGCAGCGCTCACCAGATACCCCAAGACTCCAGCACCGCCTCGACCTTTGATTCCGCGCAGACAACCCTCTTACATCAATCTCGAGCCACCCTCGAGCCCGCAAAAGACATTGATTCTCGATCTAGACGAAACTCTGATACACAGCATGTCCAAGGGAGGCAGGATGAGTACCGGACACATGGTTGAGGTGCGCCTAAACACGACATACGTGGGGGTTGGTGGACAGACATCGATTGGACCGCAGCATCCGATCTTATACTGGGTCAACAAGCGACCATACTGCGACGAGTTCCTGAGACGAGTCTGCAAGTGGTACAATTTGGTTGTGTTCACAGCATCAGTACAGGAGTACGCAGACCCGGTGATTGACTGGCTAGAGACGGAAAGGAAGTTTTTCTCGGCACGATACTATCGACAACACTGCACATTCCGACAAGGCGCTTTCATCAAGGATCTAGCCTCAGTCGAATCGGACTTGAGCAAGGTGATGATTTTGGACAACAGTCCTTTGAGTTATCTGTTTCATCAAGGTAAGAAAGCTATATCAGTCAAGTTTTGTTTGAACTGGCATTGACAAAGATGATTTTTCAGACAATGCGATTCCCATTCAGGGCTGGATCAATGACCCGACGGATACGGACTTGATGCATCTGGTGCCGTTATTGGAAGGATTGCAGTATGTACATGATGTTAGGGCGCTGCTGGCCCTGCGGGGTGGTGAAGACGGGCAGCACATGGCATAACTTATGATATTTAATATGGAGTCAATAATGAACGGTTTCCACTTCTCATGGCATCATACGATACGAGACCCAATGGCTTGGTTGGTGAGATAAAGTTGGGATGATGATTGGAACAGTATTTGTGTAGTTCAGGGTAAGGACTTGACGCTCTTTGTCTACCCTATAAGCGATGACACTCTTTCAATATGAGATCACTACTATTTATTCTACTGCCAGGCTATTGAGTATGTTCTTCTCAAATTTAACAATTACCAGGCCGGGATTATGAAACTTTTGCGTGCCTTGTGATGCAAACATCTGTACAACTCACTCTACAAATGTCTAAGTTGGTTGGCACTTCGTGGGTAACAGAAAAGCTGGCATGTTGAATTTTAGGGTACCAAAATCAATACCTAGTCTAACGTGTAAAGCCTAAGTAGCTTGAACTAATCAATTTCGATCTTTGTGCTTCCAGCATCCAATCTTTCTTATACCCTCCAACACAGAGATTCAAAACAAATAGTCATCAGGGTCCATCCACAAGCACACGTTAAAACCCGTCGTGGTTGCCATAACTCGGATACTCGAATGATATCTCACGGATCTCCTCCAGGGACAGGGTCTGATGTCAATGGCATGTGGTAAAAGTCTGAGACAAAAAGTGCAGATGCAGATGTTGTCCAACTGGGCTAGTCCAGGACGGCTGTTCACGGGAGACCAGGACCGGCTTCGGCTTTGCAACGATGGGATTGTTGATCAAGTTAAACCGGGAAGTAAAAAAACAAGCTTTGGGCCGGCGTTGGTTCCGCGGATCTTGGGAACATCAGCTCTACGTAAGAGCAGTACTAACCAAGGTAGTAGAGGGGGCTTTGATTGCGCAATGTATCAATTCCATTGTATCAAATTACCAGGGTTTCCAGACAAAAGAAACAAAAAGAATGAGCCGAGGGAATGGAGAAAGTATTAGCTACAAATGACGCTGTGACACCATCATCACCGGCGCAACCGCCGTCACGCAGTGTGTAATTCTCGACTGGGTATGGTGCTGCTGCTGTGTGATGTGCAGTTAGTTCCCCACCTAAGAGTTGCTGTTCCATGCTTGTCACTTGCCTGCATGCATGCATCAGCAGCAGCAGCAATTGAATTCAGACATCCAATCCGCAATCCTTGTCGCCAGGAAACTTGACTTGTCTTTGCTACTGTGCTGTACCTTAGCACATAGCTCTAGCTCGGGTCTGGATTCGCAAATGTCTCAAGCTTTTTCCCCATCTTTTTGCCCCGCTAGAACAGGAGATCAAGCTCCTAAAGCTCCCCCTCGTAGGTCAAGATGCGATCGCAAATCCATGTTAACCCGTAAAATCGTAAACGTCAGATCAGGTACAACACAGCAGCTGTCCAGATACAAAGTTGGCAGTGGAGAGTCAAGTTGATTCATCCCCGCATGCAATACATATTTCTATTGGGTAATACTGCACTGTTACTGAATAGAGGTAGCTGCTAGCTGGTGTCTCGTCTCACCAGCCGAATGGTGACATCATCACATCTGGTGACGACACTGCGCTGAGGAAAAAGAGGGAGAATAGGCGGGAAAAGACAGCAAGTAACTCTGCTAGAACCAGGCCCAGACAAGCCACCCGGACTCGGACTGGGTTGAGACTTGCTCTGCTTGGCTTGGTTGGCCTGGTTGGCCTGCCCCGGCCCTCCATGATGCGAATGGAAAAATGCGTGTGCTTGTGCTTAGATCGAGATCCGTGATGGACTGTAAAGTACAAATACCGGGAAGGATCCAATGCCAGCTCCAAGTGTGACTTTCTCTCTCTCTCTCCAATCGAAGCTATTAAATAACCATCTTCATCTCTCCAACTCAACAAACAAAACAAACAACCTCTTCTCCCTTTCACAACCACACAAATAATCCAAAATGTCTCTGCACTACCTTCCTCCCGTCAAGCCCTCCGCCATCGCTCTGGGCACTGCTTTCAACCACGGTGTTGAGCTCGCCGTCCTCGCCCCCATCTTCGGCCAGACCTACCAGCGCGCCAAGTCCTCAAACACCAAGGAGGAGTTCATCCGCTCCAAGGAGGCTTCCGGCGCTGCTCTCGCCTGGGGTTCTTCCCTGACCGGCTCTGCCCTGCAGGCCTACGGTGTTGGTGCACTCATCAACGCTACCGGCACTCTCACCTACAAGGGCGCTGCTTACCTCGGTGCTCTCATCTTCTTCGCTACCTCTGCTCCCGGCGTATGTTCCCCTCTTCAAGCCCATCTACCAAAACACCTGCTAACATCTTTCTCAGTACGTCTCTCAGATCTTCGTTGAGAAGCGACCTCTCGACACCGTCGGCGTCAGCCTGGCTACCAAGCTCGTTGAGACCCTCGGTCTCTCCGTCTTCCTCACTTGGTGGGGAACCCGAACCAACCCCTTTGAGTAAGGGATTTCTTCTCTCTCATGACGAATGTTTTTAATCTCCCCATGTTCGGGATGGGTTTTTCATGAATTTGTTATACCGAGGCTCCGGGCCCGTGTGAGATAGTAATAGGCACGGGGACATGTACCTATAAGAAAGCCAATAAGGCAAAGTAATACCAAACAAATGAACAAACGAAAGGTCCAAACTATGCTGTGAATAAGTAATAAATGTCGTGCGTCGTCGGTGATGATCGTGGGCGGGAAGCTCCGAGTTGGCGCATGTGTCAATCCGACCTAAGCTATTGCGAGATAGCTTCACCTTGTTAGAATGATGCCCCGGAACTGTGGAGTAAGTAAACGATTGAATACAATCATAAAGGCGTGCTCGTGCGAGAAGATAAATTTTAATCATGTCTGAATAATCGAGTAAGCTAAATATTATTGCAAGTCGATGGTCGAGCAAAGGTCCATGTCTGGTCGCGTGCCTATGGCTCGACTGCTACCTGTCCTGTCGACCGGAGAGAGAACCGCGCTGTCGTCATCACTGAATTTCAAGCTCAAGGTCTGCTGGACATTTCAAGGACTTGTTGTAATCATATCCCATTTTTAATGCAATAGCTAAACCTGAACGCCGCCATAGCCCTCATCCTGCCGTTGTTCTTGGGCTGGATCTTTCTGGTATAAATACACCCAGACTTGTTCTAACACCTCTTCCTCTTCTTGCCTTTCTTGTTAATGGCATCACCCTTTCTTGGTACAGCACTCTCCTGTGTCTGACGGTCTTTCCACTAGTACTTGGATCCGCCCTTGACCCAGAAAGCCTGCTTGGTGTACTCCTTCTGCACGTACTTGACGAGCGAAGCGTAGCTCTCGCCGAACGCCTCACCGTCATCCTCGCCGTCCTTGTCGGCGGACTTGTCCTTGGCTTTCTTGCTCTCAGTCTTCTCCATGATCATGACGACGGATGTAGGTCGCTTCGTCTTGGCAGCGGCGCCGAGCTCAGCGCGCGAAGTGACGAAGATGAAGGGAACGTTGTGGTCCTCGCACAGAACGGGGAGGTGGGAGATGACGTCCATGGGGGAAATGTCGCCGGCGATGATGACAACACCGGGGAAAGCGGTGTTACCAGGACCGGAGGGGGCAGACTTTCGGAGGGTCTTGACGACCTCCTTGACACCACGCTTGAGGGTGTTGTTCTTGGCAGCTGTGGTACGAATGTTAGCGGTCTGTTTCTAGCGGGCGATGTCTCACGGTGGTCGCATACCCTTGCGGATGGTCTTGTAGACCTTCTTCATGCCCTTGTCATCTGCGACGGGGAGGGCGAAGGGAACGACGACACGCTCAAGAGGCAGCTCATCGGCCTTCTCCTCCTCAGCATCGGAGTCGTCGTCCTTGGTAGCGGCGGCGACGGGAGAATCCTGCTGGACCTTCTCCTCGAGGGCGGCGGCGAGCTTCTCCTTCTTGTCCTTCTTATCCTTCTTCTCCTTCTTGGGCTTGGAGATGCCGGACTCGTCGCTTCTCTTCTTGTCCTTCTTCTCCTTCTTATCGGGCTTCTCGGCGGCCATTGCTGCGGTTGTCTCGAGGAAGCTTCGTCGAAGTTACTACTTGTGGTTTGTGTTAGATCCGCTGGTGTAGCACGCAAGTTGTGTGTGCCAATTGATGATTATGCGGGACGGATGGTTGATCGCAAAGTTTCCGTGTTTTCTTTACGCTCCACTGGCCTCGAAATTTTCTAACTTTTTTTTCTCAAGAGCTGTCGCGCCGGGACTCGGTAGTACGTTCCACCGCCCCGCCACTTCTTTGAACCACGTGACCTTTACTGAGCATTGTCCAATGAGGTGCCTATCAATGACTATTACCAGTGGATACAGATATTCTTAAGATCATGGAAGGAGATGAATCACTTAATCATGAGACTGCAATCGCAATTAATAGATGAACATCAAGTTAATAAAGAAATATTGTGACAAATGTCTATTGCACCTCCTGATCTAGGTATTGATGATGTACAATGAGTCCAGAGGACCTACCCCAAAACATCCGCCGTGGTTTTGCTGCCAGAATCTAACCAATTTACTCTTCCTCATCAGCGAACTCGGCACGACCAGCCTTGGAGTTAAGGTACTCGCTTCTGTAGGCGGGATTAGTATTGTGTCTTGTCATGGGCGCTGCATATGAACGTACCGCTCGATGGCCCAGTTCATCATCCAGTAACCGGCAACCATGGGAGGGAGCCAGAAGAAGATTTGGCCCTTGGTGCGGCGGAAAGTGTTGAAGATGGCGTCGTTGAAAGAGCCAGCCCAGGGGTTCTGTCGGTTGGCGGACAGACCGTAGGTGATGATACCTCGCTGCTTCTCACCACCTGATGTATAGTTAGCCTCCTGCTTGGTTTCTGATGTCGATATCCCCCTAGATTGTCCCATCAATGCATATCGAAGTCCAGTTGTTCGTATGTGTAGAATTTTGATGTTGTGTTGACCCAATTGTGATCCTCCCATTCATCGTCATCAATCCGTTGGTCCGTCGCGTTCATCGATCCAAATCCAATCCGTTCGCATATCGAAAGAGCAATCACTTACCAAAGTGGCCCCAGTTACCAATGTAGCTGTTAGAAATTTCGTCAGCAATTCGTTTTGTATCGATTGTGATATTTCGAGACAGCCTGGTTGTTGTTGGTCCGGCCATTAACCAGAGGAAAAGCCGCACGCAACAGCACCACCAATTGCCCTCGCTGGATCGCATTTCACGTACTGTCCGTTCTTAGGGTCGGCAGCGCCGCTTCGGAGCATCTGAGTCGGTCTCATATTGGCGGTTTTGGCACGGGAAGTCGAGTCTCGTGAGGGTGGTTTTTGGAGTCGTCGGTTGGAGGCAAAGGCAGAAAAGGGCCACTTGAGGATTTCTCGGGTCGGGTTGGATTGGAAAGCGCAGACCAGGCTTTCCTTCCCCCATCAGCCGAGCTTTCCCGATATGGTTTAGCGGGGCAAGACAGCCCACTCTGGACGTCCAACCAGCGAACACTGCTAGGAATTCGTCCAAAGGTGGACTAAGAACAGAGCAGAGCGAGCTTCAAATCATCATCGCCGTCCGTTGACTCCGAAAAGCTTCAAAGCTACGCCTCAATCACCCATCGCTCCCTGGGTTTCTCGACCACCATTTTTGAACGACAATCTTTCACCCGCACGAAAGATTTGATCGCAATATTTTCAAAATGGCTGGCGCTGCTCGAGCCCTCGGCTTCATGTACCGCATGGCGGTCCCCGCCTCAGCTGCTGTCTTCCTAGGCAGCCAGGCTCTATACGACGTCAAGGGAGGAACTCGTGCTGTTATCTTTGACAGACTGTCTGGTGTAAAGGAGGAGGTCATCAACGAGGGAACCCATTTCCTCATTCCCTGGCTGCAGAAGAGCATCATCTTTGATGTGCGCACCAAGCCCAGGAATATCGCAACCACCACTGGTAGCAAGGATTTGCAGATGGTCAGCTTGACACTGAGAGTGTTGCACCGACCTAATGTCAAGGCCCTTCCCAAGATCTACCAGGTAAATTTACAATTACAAGATTTATGGTCCAACATCATGACTAACTCTTACAGAACCTCGGTGCCGACTACGATGAGCGAGTCCTCCCCTCTATTGGTAACGAAGTCCTAAAGGCCATTGTCGCCCAGTTCGATGCCGCAGAACTCATCACCCAGCGAGAGGCTGTCTCCGACCGCATCCGCAACGACCTCACCCTCCGTGCCGCCGAGTTTAACATTGCCCTCGAGGATGTCTCCATTACCCACATGACCTTTGGCCGTGAATTCACAAAGGCCGTTGAGCAGAAGCAGATTGCCCAGCAGGATGCTGAGCGAGCACGATTCATCGTCGAGCGTGCTGAGCAGGAGCGTCAAGCCAACGTTATCCGCGCCGAGGGTGAGTCCGAGTCCGCCGAGGCCATCAGCAAGGCCATCCAGAAGGCTGGTGACGGCCTCATCCAGATCCGAAAGATCGAGGCCAGTCGTGAGATTGCCGCCACTCTCTCATCAAACCCCAACGTCGCCTACCTACCTGGAGGAAGCGGAAAGCAGGGTGGCCAGTACCTTCTGTCAGTGGGCAGGGCTTAAAGTAATGGAATGTATGATGTAAAGGGTGTTGAGGAAATGAAAGGGAACTCCCCGCTTATCGTTGGTAATGAAAGTATTTGTTCATGAGCGCCAACCATGTATTTCTAGAACGAGATTCGACGGGAAAATCAACCCTATCTCGCAATGTATAATCGCCTGTGGCTCTTCCGTTCCATGCAACCTTTCTATGTTCTATGCTCTATAACCCGTGACCTTTCCCTTTCCCGATGACTGGGGTAGCAAGATCCAATGTTGTAATAGCCGCTTCGTAGGCCATTTGCTTCCCAAGTCGCCCATCTTTGGCATAACCGTCATGACCTATAAACTCCAATGCTTCAAAAAACCGCTGCCTACGAACCTTCCTCCCATTACCGCTTGCCAATCCATAGCCCACTTGCTGTAGTGAAAGCCCCAGCTGCGAGTAAGTTCTTCGTTGAACAACACGAAAGACTCATCGATAGAAGCCTATATTTTGACTACGCTTCGATGAAAGCCTCGGTCAATCCAGCAGCTTTCCCTGGAGCCACAAATTTACCATCGACCAATTTCCAGCCACTTCGTTGCAGGTCCATCCACAGGTTCTTAATCTTGAGACGGACAAGATCTCCTGCTGCTCTGGCATCTTCAGCAGAGTCGTGGCCCAGCATCTTGGGGCCCGTCTCCTGCTGGATCTTTCGGTTGAGGTGAACATCCATAAGCATCTTCAGACTGAAGCGGTACGGCAGACCACCTTGGTGCGGGAAAAGCAGCACAGTATCTATCAATGTGGGGTGCACAATACGAACCGAGTTGAGATCGTTTTCCAAACCGTGTCCTATCAGGGGCGTGGTTGGGGAGATGAGAGAGAAGAGCAAATCTCGAGCAACTTCAGGGGATGAGACAATCTTGAGCTGTTTCTTCTTAGGCTTCAGCTCGCCGTCCTCACTCGTATCGTCGCTGTCGCTCTTAGTCGGCTTTGTCGATTCGTTTGCGGACCATGATTCAGCTTTGGCAAGGTCCTCTGGCCACACACCGGAGTATCGCGAATTCAGGTCCAGGATCTCTCCCAACGGCCGGACAAGGACATCCAGCAATTCCTCGCCAGTCGGCCATGAGGTTGCGGTCAGGCGAATGAGCTCCATCCCAAAGACCGTGTAGCCCATCTCACAGTCAAATGCCACTGCTCTATCCTTAGGCGCAAGGGGGTTCTCCGGTGTTTCTGCAAAGTTAAGTATCGAGGCCATTCGCTTAGGATCTGAAGTCTTGAATACGTGGTGATCGCGCGTGAAGCAACCCACTGAATCTCCAAGCTCCTGCCCACAGCACTGGAATCGCTTGGGTTGCCTGGTTCTGTCGCCCAAGGCTTTGGGGGCGATAAAAGTCTTCCCCCAGTGGAAAGTGCATGACCCACCAGAAGTGAGTGCGCCGTCTTCCTCGCGTCTTCCTGGAAAGACTTCGAAGCGCTGCTGACATCGGTCGCATTTCTCCCATCCTGCAGATGCCTCAACGCCCTGTCTTGCCTTTTCGATATCTTCTTGGGAGGGTACCGCAGAAACGTAGCCATGGCCTGCCAACTCTTTGATAGGAGTCAGGAGGCGTTTTGCAAGCTCAACTTCTTGGCTATGCGTCAGACCAGTCTTGATTTCTTTCGGTTGTTCAGAAGGATCCTTTCCACTAGCTTCGAGCTCCAACTTCTTCCGTTCTTCTTGTCGCTCGGTCTTCCATTGATCCACCTTCATCCTCTTGTACTGCATGACTTTGTTCTTCATGACGTTTGAGTAGATCGCGGCTTTGTGAACAGCAACATGCTCTTCCGTATCCAGTGTACGCACGATGAGCTCTTGTTCTGATAGGAGGAGGTTCATCTCATCCTTTTTGGCGTTCTTTTTCAGTTCCTTGTTCAATCGAGTAAATTCTTGGTGAAGCATTTTGACGAGCTTGAGTCGGATATCATGGCTGGCAGGCATGCTTTTGAGGAGTCTGGGGTTTAGTGATTCAGCCTTCTTGGGCTTTGCTGGAGCAGACTTTTGAGCGGGGGATGGCCGTGGTTCATTAATGGGCTGGTTTGTTTTGGCGACTTTTGAAGAAGTGTTTGAACCATTGTCCTGAGGGTCGATTTTTCGTTTGAGTGCCGAGGGAGGAATTTGCCGTTTGGTTACGATAGTTTTTGTAGCTGGTTTTTTATTTCCATCCGTTGAGCCACTTCCAGGAGCTCCCAGTTTACTTTGTCCAACATCTTGGGATGTCTTAGGGGACTTGGGAGGGTTAAAGGGGTCCGTTCTCACGCGCTTGCGTGGTGCATCTTGGTTTCCTGCTAATACATCCTTCTTATCTTGACCATTTGATGAAGGCTTTGGCGATGGGACTTCTGGAGCAGGTGGGTTCTCATTAGGATGGCCGAATATGCAATGAAACGCTGTACAGTCGTTGCCCTTGGGACATGGTATGTGCTTCAGAGACAAACTCATGACGGCAACACCTGGAGTTGGTGTTGGTAGATTTGACAGAGGGCTCCGTGTGTATGGTCGCAACCATGTGAGATGGTGGTACTGAGAAAGCTAGTTCTTGATGATGAATGAGTGAGATAAAGTTGAGTGAGTGAGCTTAAGACGTGTTTGTAAGGGTTGAAAGGCGATAGGAGGTGACGATCCACTGAAATGAGTTGCGGAGAATGAGCCCCGTGCTGTGGCCAATGCACTAGAAGGTCTTTGTATATATAGGGCTAGAAAAAGAAGAAGAGATATTTCCTTGTTCTTTGAAGGGTGAGAATGAATTTCTCCAAAGTCCTTTATTGAATGTATTGAAGTTGAAATGAGAAGCTGCAGGAACCACTAATTTAGAGCGGCTGCTCCCTTGAGAAGCCCCACTCTAAAACTAAGCACCTCTGTAACCTTTGAGTGAAAATAATCATATAGAAGGCATGACGATTCGTTGTCAGCCTGGGTACTAAGCAAGTGCTTTGAAGTTATCATGAGAAAATAATAACGTGTGAACTATTGATCTGTCAAATGGGTCTAGAGCGTATCAAGATAATGATCTGTTTTCTTTCTATTGCCAAAACAGTCGCATTCTCTTACACGGCAAAGCCATTGCCAGCCAAGTAGCCTACCTACCTGTAGTGGACACTCCAGTGCTGTACTACAGGCTGCTGCTCGCTTTCGGATTTGCTAGCCTGCAGTCGTCATGAAAGGAATTCATCTCGCACAAGTCAGTCTCGATGGCGCAGACAAGCGCCACTTGTTAGTATCGATCAATTAACCAGAATGAGATCTTGGCCCCTTTTGTTGTCTGAAAAGGGACATATTCTGACAGCATCGGAATTCGTATCTATCCGAGATAATCTTTGACATTTTGATTCGAGATAACTCCGCAACTATAAAAGTCAAACACAGCCTCTCCGAAGAGAATCAGCAAGACAAACTCAGCCCCGCGGGTTTAAGCATTTTAAAATACTGGGTCTTACTGGTAAAACGTTCCAGAACGAGACAATTGTCGACGTCGACGCTTGTCATCGATCTTGGTGGGGACTTTAACACCAGTTAACTCCGTGCCTCCGTCCCCTTGTACGAGGGCGGACTTGCAATCACTCCGATACTTACGCAACCCGAAACTCCGTTGACCTCAGCTAATCTATTTTATTCTTTTGTTTTAAAAAGTATACAAGTGGCAACTCTGCCTTCAAGATTTCTTCCCCATATTCCCCATATTTGATACTTAAATCTACTCATCATGTCTAAACCTGTTGTCCTGGAAGACGTTACTGGCGGCAGTGTAAATGCAACGCATCTTTGTGTATTAGTTCACGGGGTAAGCAACTAATTGATCCTTCCGCCCCCGTCGTCCCCTGACGATCGATTCTGGCACGTCATGGCTGACCACCTATGTTATTGCAGCTTTGGGGAAACCCATCTCATTTGCGCAACGTTGCGAAATCCCTTCGCGACAAATACTCTGAAGACGAATTACATATCCTGCTCGCGAAACAGAACAGCGGCAACCACACTTATGATGGTATCGAGACCGGTGGCGAGCGCGTTTGCGCAGAGATTGAGCAAGAGTTGAAAGACATTGAGAAGAAGGGTGGAAAGATCACAAAGTTGAGTATCGCAGGATACTCGCTTGGAGGTCTGGTGTCGCGATACGCAGTTGGTTTGCTTTATGCGAAAGGGGTTCTCGATAATCTTGAATGCATGGTAAGTCGCAAAGTTTCCAGTAACAACGGTGCCAAGTTAAAACGGATGAATGCTAATGATCCTGTGTCAGAACTTTACTACATTCGCAACCCCCCATCTCGGTGTAAGGACACCACTAAAGGGGTGGCTCAGCAACATTTACAACGTCCTCGGCGCCAGAACTCTATCCATGTCTGGCCGACAACTTTTCACCATCGATAATTTTCGCGACACCGACCGACCTCTTCTTGCAGTTCTCGCCGACCCCAATTCCATCTTCATGTCCGGCCTGAAGAAATTCAAGCGCCGAACTCTGTATGCGAACATCGTTAATGACCGAAGCGTTGTGCACTACACATCTGGCATCAACAAAACCGACCCATACACAGATCTCGAGAACGTCAAGCTCAATTATCTCAAAGACTACGATGGTGTTATTCTCGACCCCGACCACCCTGTGACACAATCACCCCAGGCTCAAGGCCAAGACACGCTATTATCGGATTTCGACTCCTTTAAGAAATGGATTAAGAACGTCCCTTTCATGCTGACGATTGGCGTTATAATCCCAATTGGTGTTGTCGTTTTCCTGGCCAACTCCGCCGTCCAGACAGTCCGCAGTGCGAAGCGAATTAAACTTCACGAATCAGGGCTTGCTGGGTTGAAGATTGAAGACTACCGCATGCCCTTACGAATCAAGGCGATCCAAGAAGAGGTGGAACAAGCTTACGAATCCCTCAACAGCGCTCAGGACCAGCAATACCTGGCATCCGACTCAGACGATGATTTGGCTTACGACGCCGAGGATCGCCAATTGCTCAGAAGAGAGCGCAGAATGTCAACAGTAGAGCAACCCACGTTGGCGTTGACTCCTGAACAGTTTGAGATGATTGATAATCTGAACGCAGCCGGTTGGCGCAAATTCCCTGTTCATATTCAGAAGCACAGACATAGTCACGCAGCTATTGTTGTGCGCATGGATAAGGAGAGTTTCGCTGACGGTTGGGTTGTTCTGGGACACTGGGCCGGAAGCGAGTTTTTGATTTAAGCGGTAATGGCCATGATTTGAATTATAATGAAACGGGTACATATGCGAGGAGTTAGGGTATACTGTATGGGATAAACGGGTAGAAACAGGCGTTTAGTAAAATAGTCACGATATATTTTGTATATAATATGAATTGCATTGTATTACGGTTAAGGTAACATTCGTGTCTACGGTGGATTTTGTCTAAGCCTCTGCCCTCAGGTGAATAACTATTGAGTTTGTGTAGAGTTCATAATGCTTGGTTGGTTGGCTGTGTTATTATTTCTGTGGCCTTGAATTCCTAAGACAATTTTCGGATGATGTTGTTTAGTCGATTGAGCTGTGCATAATACCAGTAACCACCGATGACTTATATCATCATTTGTTACAGGCATCTTGTATGACGGCTAATAATCGAAGGCATGTAAAATCTAGACAGGTCTGTTTCGAATAAGTGCATCGCATAAACTCTGTTGGCTGGACGGACTGACGAAAGCAAACGCAATGACACAGTTATGCAGTAGTGTAGCATCGTCAAGTCGGATTCTGTCGTCATCTCGCCTAGCTTTTGGTGTTGTTATGCTTTTGATGACGCTATGATAGTATCACGTGTCAGTGGCCAGACTTCCTCCCCGGACTGAACTAACCCCTCACTATCGCCCAATCGGAAAGTTGCGAGTCGGCCAAACTTTGGTGATCAAGAAGCTCATAATTGGCTAAACTCGGAGGAGTTGCACCTCAATCAGCCGATTGCTCCTTCTTTTGCCTCCACTTCCCTTCCCTGGTGTCTCCCTCCTCTTTTTTCTTTTCTACTGCCGAGCGTGGATTGATAGTGAGCCTCTTGCTCTGTTCTGCTTTGTCGAGGTCGCGAGAGCTCAAACCTGATCACTCCATCTTCTTCTACATCTCCCCACAACAAATCTTCTCGTTTGATCATATTTTATCCTCTCGTGTGAAATCTCTCTCGCGGCCCGACATAGCTGCGAGCTACGCTACTACCGTTTCCGTCTTACACTGCTCTGCTTTCTTATCGATCCGCCGCCCGGAGATAAGGATTCGCTGTGCTTAAGCCGAGGCGTCCGGCTTATTTTTCGTAACCACCAACCTCGTACCCATCAACTTGATCGAGGATTATACTAGAGCTTGCGGCTCGTTGGGATAGGAACTTGGGACTAATAGCTTGATCACTTTGCTCTGAAGCTTATTTTGTACGACTAGAAAGAAGGTCATATTGATTGCCAATCGCCCAATTGGACATTCCTCTTCTTCTCTTTTCCATACAATTCTTTTTTCTTAACGAGCAGTATCTGCTCAATCCGCGACAATGGTCCTCACGCACACAACAAACCACAAATACTCCCACCCGTTCCCTACTGTCACTCTCGCCTTCTTTCTACGATATTCGTCTCCTCAACTTAATCCCTTCGCCGCCCATGTTCTCAGCACCGACACCATCGAGAACTATGTCGACTCAAAGACTGGCCGACTTCATACCACCCGCATCCACTTGAAAAAGAGTCGAATGCCCGGTGCTGTATACAAGCTACTCCCTGCCAGTGTTACTGGTGGTGGCTCTGGCGATAAGGCCTCATACATTCTGGAGACGAGCGTTGTCGATATCAAGGAAGGCTGGATGAAGGCGGAGAGCCGAAACCTCGACTTCGCGGGTGTTCTATCTGTGATCGAAAGGCAGGAGTTTAATTTCCCCAAAGATGGTACAGTCCAGAACCCCAACGAGACCGCTGTGACGACTATGTTTCAGTTCAAATCGAGGATCGGAGAAAAGATCCGGGGCAAGTTGGGTCAAGCTCAAGAAGATGGCTGGTTCAAGAATGGCATCATCGGTAGCTGGGGTACAAAGGGTATCCAGCGCAGTATCGAGAGTATCGCCTCTACCAAGACCCAGGATCAGATGGGCAAGAGCCGCGACGGCATGAAGATGGTTCTCGAGCGCCTGCGCAACAACGGTGTGATTGGCGTCCTCGAGACTATAAGGAGAGAACGTCAGCGTCAACTTGCTTAATCATTTCTTGCGACACGATTCAACTGTAACAACGAACGGCGACGGCCTTGGAGCAACACAATCTCATATGGGAATATCTGGAAACGATTCTCGAGTCATGCACGCTCAATGTATTATAACTCACTGCTTTTCACACGAGCATGGCGCAATGTGTCTTTTTTGGGTAGGGATATCTGAGGAGGAGGGATTATGAAAACTGGGTGATCATGAGGCAAGATGATGGTGCTGGATTTGACCAGCTGATGGGGGGACGCAACTGCGTGCAGCGACACATCGCCTCTACTCTATGTGGCATCCCCTCTCTTGTATTGAGTATGAAAATATCTTAGGGACAGAATCAAAGGTTCCAACTACTTGGTTCACGGTGATCGATTAATCATGTCTGCGTGATGACCCCATCGTCCTGGAGTAAGTGATGGTAGGTAAGGAATTGGGTATAGAGCTCCTTCCAAGTTGCATAGGTACTGAGAAGGGCAAGAACATCTGAGTCAAATGTTACTGATACAAAACATGACCGCCCCCTCTGATCATGACCTTAACTTATTCATTACAACCTCTCCCCTCCAATACTTCTTTCGGTGAAGTTGTGCTTGGTTGTTTCTTAGTTATTCCTTTGTACACCCGCACTACTTCCAGCATCTATTATGTCTTCAGACGATGACAGAACCGGCCACGGGCCAACAATGGAGGATGTTGTAGGCGGAGAGAAACATGGACGCCAACAAGATGAGCTTTCAATTATTCCTGAAGAAATCGACACCGAAGAGGAACAGAGACTGGTGAAGAAACTGGACCGCATTATCATGCCCATAATGGCAATTGTCTACTTCTTCCAATGTGACTATTCCAACATGTTGTGTCCAGCTCGACCTTGGCTAATTTATTTATCACAGATATCGATAGAAACTCGATCAACTACACCGCTGTCTTTGGCCTCAGAAGCGATTTGAAACTTACAGAAAAAGATTACTCTTGGGCAGTTTCCATATTCTACGTCGGCCAATTGGTATCTCAGTATCCAGCTGCTTATATCCTCAGTCGCTTCCATATCACACGGTTTATCGGTGCCACAATTATCACCTGCGGTATTATGGAGATGTGCATCGGAGCATCGCAGGACTTTGAAAGTCTCGCTACTTGTCGTTTCTTACTAGGGTTCGCCCAAGCCGCTGTATCTCCCGCTTTCATCATCCTCACATCCAACTGGTACCGTCAACACGAGCACCCGATGCGTGTCGCGACATGGTTATCGATGAATGGAATCAGCCAGATAACTGGGGGTCTTCTCATGTACGCTCTTGGCGACATGGAGATGGAGATCCGCAGTTGGAGAGTCATGTTTCTTGTCTTTGGAGTGTTCACTATACTCTTTGGTTTCCTGTTCGTGGCCATGATGCCCGTTGACACTGCAACCGCCTGGTTCTTAAATAAGCGGGAGAGAGAGGTTGCGACAGGGAGACTGGTCATGGATTGTGCAACAAGAAATAAAGGAGACTTTGACTATCAACAGATGCGTGAAGCGCTATGTTCGCCGCTGTCATGGATGTACTTCTTCATGGCGTACGAAATAGCATCTGCCAACCCTATCACAAAGGTGCCCCGCAAACGCCCCTGATGGCTATTTATGAATTATGCTAACGAGTCATGATAGTATTCCTCCATGGTAATCGATGGAGTCGGGTTTTCCAAGTCCGATTCGATGCTCGTTGGCCTTCCTGCTGGTCTACTTAACTTCATCACCTCCTGGGTTTCAGCTCTAGTTCCCCGGTTCTTCCCCAATACCAGGATATACACGGCTATTTGTCTCATTCTGATACCCTTGTCCGGCTCCATAATGCTTTTCGTCTTTTCCTCTCAGACCGACGAGACTTATTCTTGGGGTGTCGTGGTCTCGACGTGGCTGGCAACATGTTACACTGCACCACTCTGCTCATGTGCTGGCCTTCTAGCCAGCAATGTTAAAGGGAATACCAAAAAGAGCGTCGTTGGTGCTGGATTCTTTGTTGCGTATAGCATTGGGAGCATCATAGGGCCGCAGATGTGGGGGAGCAAGGGCGACACGCGGTACCTGGCTGGGTGTATGTTTACCATTACCGATTGGTGTATCCTGGTGTTTGTGCTTATATCATACCTTGCGATTGTCAAGAAACAGAACAAAATCCGTGATTTTCGGGCTGCCAGTAGGCGTGTCGACCCGGAGGTTGGAGGACCAGGTGGACTAGATGATGCTCTGATTGGTGTGTCTGAAGACTCGGATCTCACAGATTTGCAAGACAAGAAATTCCGATACAGCATGTAGTGTGGTGAAGGTTGGTGTGAAAATTGGTTAAGAAGGGGGCATAGATGGTGCCAACCGACTTGGCATACCAGATACTACAGTGCAGCATTAATTATTGGTCATCTTTACTCATGAGGCTTGTATTGTGAAGACTATGTAGAAGAAGATCCTGTGAAGATGATTGTAATGCTGCTCAGTATCTTTCAATCCCCTTGTTCTATCTCGCTCAAGCCATTTGATACACAGCACCGACTGATCCCTCAGTGTCCTCGAAGAACCGGTATAAACCATGATCGCCTTCCTTTTCCTTTTCGCTCAACATCTTACCCCCGGCCTTTTCAACGACGGAGCTAATGGAATCAACATCCTCGACATACCAATAAATGCATATCCCTCCTTTTCCAGGGGAAAAGTTCCCAGTGTCGTCAGGGGCTTTCTGAATACCGCCTGACAAGCCAAGGCTCGGGTTGAAGTCAAACTTCATGAGTTGGTCTTTGGGGTATTTTTCGGTGGCTTCCGCAAAAGAAAAGTTAAAGACAGTCTTGTAGAATTCTGAGGCTGTAGGTTTGTATTAGTGACGGTTCAGGGATGGTATACGCCGAGATGACAAACCGCGAGTCACGTCTTTGGCAGGGATACCCATCCAGACGGGAGTGCCAAAAGCTGGAGGCTTCCAATCACAAGACATGGTGAATAGTGGTTTGGGAATAAGGGGAGGGTGATAGTAAGTAAGGAGTGATGGTGAGTGAAGAGTGATGATGGTGGTTTATCCTGAGGTTATGGAGGCCACGATAGTCCCTTTTATAGACTATTTGCATCATACTTGACAGCAATTCACGGTCATTCACGCTGTTACATGGTACTCGAAGCTGTCAGAAATGGAGAGACATTGGGCCGGTGGCTTGAATCAATTCACGATGCCTACACATTTCCAGCAATGAGAGCGCGTCGGGACAGCCATCTTGGCAGGGATCCTGTACGCCAGCTGAGCACGAGAGCACGTGTTGCTAAAAGATACTGTAAAGCATTAAAGACAAAGCGAGTTAGCGAATATACAGTACATATGCTAGTCTAGACTAACTGTGGGTTGTGTGTCTTTGGTTTAAGTCCGAGTTTCCTGTCAGCCTGTCATGCCCCAACTCGGAGCATAGACAACATCTGGGTCCGAGACTATGATATTCTGGCAATAACAAGGATACAGGTTGTTGAATGAAACATCCCGGGGAACTGGTGCTGCACGCTAGGAGTTGTAGTTCGGATCTGCTATACCAGGCTTGTCTATATGACCGTCTGAATAGTGCTCGACATAGGCCAGAGCGTTGACATGACTCTCGTACCCCTCCAAGCATCCACTCCGAGGCTTGGAATTTGAAGATGGCGGGGCAGATTAGATTATGCGCATCGGCCCGGGCACGTCATTGCGACCGACCATCGATATCTCGGTTCCTTTCTTACAGCCTTTTCCCTCCTATTTAACTTGGGACCTGTTGCGAAAATTGTATTTATTTCGACTCACCCCATTGTATCACCCATTACTATACAGTACAGCACAATAACAATAAAATGCCTGACCAAATATCCGTCCTCTTTGTGTGTCTCGGCAACATCTGTCGCTCGCCCATGGCCGAAGGCATCTTTCAACACCTCGCTAAGCAGCCGAATCTCAAAGACAAGATCGGGCGCATCGATTCTTGTGGAACGGGTATGAATATCATTCTGGTTGATAAAGTTCTGTATGACAATTGCTAACTGTTCCATCATAGCTGCTTACCATAGCGGCGAACCCCCGGATGACCGAACCATGTCTACACTAGAGGCCAACGGTATAGACGATTATGACCATCTTGCGCGGCGCGTACGTTTCCCCTCAATCCACGGCGCATTATCACTCAACTTACTAACGCAATGTCCCAGTTCCACCCGAGCGATTTCACCACTTTCGACTACATCTTTGCTATGGATCGATCAAACCTCTCAGACCTTCTCCGACTACAAAAGAACAACCCGGACTCGACTGCCAAGGTGATGCTGTTCGGAGAGTTCAGCGGCACAAAACGACCCGAGATCGTCAATGACCCATACTACGGCGGAAACGACGGCTTCTCCAAGGCTTACGAGCAGTGCACGCGATTCTCCAAGAACTTTGTAAAGGAGACTTTTGGAGAAGAGTAAAAACCAGGATTAGCGGATAGGGAGACAAGGATGTGGACGAGTTATAATACCCGATGCCTGTATAGCATACAGAGGTCAAGGAATGGGGGAAATAAGGTTGGACAGGGTAGATTAGATTAGATTATTATTGACATTTTGATTCAACGTTGAGTGATTATTGGCTGCATATTCTGAGCAAGACTGATTGATTTAATTTATGTAGAGATTGTTTGTTTTAATACTTTTTTTTGTCGATCCCGCATCATGTCTCAGGTTCCGGCTCCACGGTTCGCCATACTCAGACCAACATGTAGAGCGGCCAGAGTCGATTCACCAGAGCTGTAACCTCTGATGTGTAGAGTCCCACTTGGCAAGATTCAGCCCTATATGCTTATACTTCCTGATAATGCAGCGGTCTTGTAAGTGGCTGGCCTCGATCTTGGGCTGAAGGATACTATCTGATACTATCTACCAGACATCGTCATATACGATCGACTGTTGCCGCTGATTCTGACCTGTTGCGTAGCTGTGCATCGGTGATGCCGAAGCCAGACAGAACCAAGATGAATTGGATCTATTATTAGTGGAGGCTTCACGTGAGGCGGATCTTTGAGATGCTGTGAGATTGGATGAGATGCTGACCATCTTTTTTTCACATTAGAGACTCAGCCCCGATAGCGTGGCTTGCAAGATGCAATGCCCACGAGCGGTCTAATAGACAAACTCTCGTGGAAAGCGGCGCAAGCCTTGAAATCATCAAATTTGACTTTGCGTCCTCTGAGCGTTCAACACGAGGAAGTTCCCCTTTTTTTGTTATTTTAACACAAGATGAAGCCGAGCCGTTGCATGCATTATTGCGACTTGAAGCATGGGTCGTTGTCGCGCGGCTATCAATGTTGAGACACTGATTGGCCAGAGACGCCGTGGAGCTAGAGCCGAACAAATCAACCACATCACTAGGCGGTGACTTTGTGACTTGTGTTCCTGCGGGGTCCCTGAGTTCTGCTGTTTAGCGGCTTCGGGCCACTGTGGATCATTCTGACAGCCCTGGAAGCCCCCCGTAGTGAACCCCGGGTCAGGTCCATCCAATCCAGCAGCTGAGGGGAGCTCATGCCCAGACCTACCCAGCCCAGACCCAGTCTAACTGCTCCCAACCAACTGTCTTGTCTGTCAGGTACCTGCCTTGCCTCCATACATATATCGCAAGAGACACGCGCTGACTGTTTCTTTGTCTTTGTTCTTTTTCACTGCATTGCTCCTGTTTCATCTCTATATCCCTCTTACCTACAACTCTCTACTACATCCCACCAAGCGACATTCCCCTCGCAAACCTTGTCGCATATTATCGAAGCTTCCATTGCCCCGCACATACAACACCATGGGCGACCTACAAGGACGGAAGGTCTTCAAGGTCTTTAACCAAGACTTTGTTGTCGATGAGCGCTACACTGTCACCAAGGAGCTCGGCCAGGGAGCTTACGGTATCGTCTGGTGAGTTTGCGCATCTTGTTGCTCGTTGCTCATGGCACTTCCTCTCCGTGCTGCGACTCGAAACTCTTTTGTCTCGTCTTTCTACCCCGCCGCAGCTGCTGACGATAGCCCCGCCTCCCAGTGCCGCCGTCAACAACCAAACCAACGAGGGCGTCGCCATCAAGAAGGTCACCAATGTTTTTAGCAAGAAGATTCTGGCCAAGCGCGCCCTGCGCGAGATCAAGCTGCTCCAGCACTTCCGCGGCCACCGCAACGTGAGTTTCTGCCTCGGCGCAACAAACAAGGGACGCGTATGCTGATAGCTTCATCCATCAGATCACATGTTTGTACGACATGGACATTCCTCGACCCGATAACTTCAACGAGACCTATTTGTACGAGGGTCAGTCACGATAGCTTCCCGAAAGACGAAAGAATGAACAATAAACTGACACAGCATAGAGCTGATGGAGTGTGATTTGGCTGCCATCATCCGTTCTGGCCAGCCTCTTACCGACGCCCACTTCCAATCCTTTATCTACCAGATCCTTTGTGGTCTCAAGTACATCCACTCCGCCAACGTTCTGCACCGAGACCTCAAGCCCGGTAACCTGCTTGTCAACGCCGACTGCGAGCTCAAAATTTGCGATTTCGGTCTTGCCCGAGGTTTCTCAGTCGACCCCGAAGAGAATGCTGGATACATGACCGAGTACGTCGCCACTCGATGGTACCGTGCACCTGAGATTATGTTGAGCTTCCAGAGCTACACCAAAGCCAGTACGTGTGAACAGAAATCACTTTGGCTCTGAGATGACTTGCTGACTTGTTGTAGTTGATGTTTGGTCTGTTGGTTGTATTCTGGCTGAGCTGTTGGGTGGCCGACCTTTCTTCAAGGGCCGTGACTACGTCGACCAGCTCAACCAGATTCTTCACATTCTCGGAACTCCCAACGAGGAGACCCTCTCCCGTATTGGCTCACCCCGTGCCCAGGAATACGTCCGCAACCTACCTTTCATGCCCAAGAAGCCTTTCCCCAGCCTGTTCCCCCAGGCCAACCCCGACGCTCTCGACCTTCTCGACAAGATGCTCGCCTTCGACCCTTCGTCCCGTATCAGTGTAGAGCAGGCTCTCGAGCACCCTTACCTGCAAATCTGGCATGACGCCTCCGACGAGCCTGATTGCCCTACCACATTCAACTTCGACTTTGAGGTTGTTGAGGACGTTGGTCAGATGCGTGGTATGATTCTGGATGAGGTTCAGCGATTCCGACAGAACGTCCGCACCGTACCTGGTCAAAGCGGTGGAGGTCTCCAGGCCCAGGGTGTCTCCGTTCCTCTGCCTCAGGGCAATGGCCAATGGACTGCTGAGGACCCTCGACCCCAAGAGTATGCTGGTCACGGTAACACCGGACTTGAGCAAGATCTTCAGGGAGGCCTGGATGCTTCTCGAAGATAAGAGCTGCTGTGCAAAGTATAAGGGTCGAAAAAGGATATATCCTAGAGGAGGGATCAAGGACGGCATGCTTTCTGGTTCAAAATGAAAGATACATCCAAGGCACTGGAAATACGGACGAGGCCGGGTGGTTTTCAAGGATTTAATGCCTGGAATGAAAAGAGAAGGATGGACAAAGAAAGCTTTTTGGCTTCAGCAGGCTGAGGGGCCATGCCCTTATATGCGTTGAGAGGGCAGTGAAGCGATTCCCTCATCTTCATTTCCATCATATGTTTTTCCGAATGAGAAACGATATCAATACTATATTTCTTTATTTGTTACATGATGCTCCCTCTTTTTTGTCATGTGAAATTCAACACTAGAGCAACCGCGACGATGATGAAGATGGCTATCTCTTTGATACACCAGGGATGACAGGCGGTAACATATCGCTTCAACAAGGTATTGATTGGTGTGTTACAACGAAATCAAACTACTTTAAACATTGATGGAGGGACACTTCATCTTATCAACGACAGAACATCACCAGTACAGAAGAAATTATAAAGCTAGTGTTCCATTTGATAGCAAGTAGATATGGTAATGGTTACATGTGCCTTGACCTAAAAATCGCCCCTTAACCTTGTGCCTTATTCGCAGGAAGTCCTCCATCAGACATCAATATTCATCCCTTTCCTTAGGGGAAACCTTTTGCCAGACTTTGGGGTTGAACGCCGCTGATTGGGAGTCTCGTGTGGGACTCTAGTGCTGGTTCCCCTTGGAAGACTTCGTCGGCTTTGCCTCGTTGATGGCATTCCAAAAATGATTCGCCCATTATACATGAATGCTGAGTGCATGTGTCGAGGCGAAGATGTCGCGTTTAGGAGTGAATCGTTTAGTCGACATAGTGACCGAAGATGGGACGGTTGTCATCCGAGCTGTCCTCCTCCTCCTCATCGGAAGAGTCAGATTCAGGGTCAGTAGGCTCACCAGGGCCATCGGAGTCCTCTTCCTGGTTGTTTACCTCTGCCTCATCCTCGCTGCCGAATCCGACCTGGTCGCCACGAGTGTCACCAAGAATGGCCTCGAGCTCGTGTCGCAGCGCAGAGTTGCGCTTGCGCTTCTCGAATTGGCGACGGCGGAGGATGTCGTAGCAGTACATGTTGAGAACGTTCTGGACAGTTCCAACGCGGCGGGGCTCCCAGCCCATGGCGGCCCGGGCGGCGATGTGCCAAAGCTGGAAAGACTGGTAGTAGCGCATGTCGCTTTCGTCATCGTTCTCAAGGATGTCTTCCTTCTCGTCAGAGGTCTTGTAGAATTCCTCGACGGTCTCGCCGCACTGGCGCAGGGCCTCGAGGGGTGCGACTCCGAGGGCGGTGGCCTTGTGTCCAGGCAGCTCGACGAGGTTCTCCTGGGTGAGCTCCTCAAACATGGCAATAAATACCTCCTTCTCCTTGGCAGCGCGCTCAACGCGGTCGCGGTGCTCCTGGACGAGGACGTCGGTGACGTAGATCCCCTTGTTCTTCAAGTCGTGGGTCCGAACCTTGTGGTCCTCGGCGTACTAGGCAGCGAGGGCATTGTCAAGTTGGTTTCGGATGACCTTGACGTGCATGCGGTAGAGAACGGTGTCACGGATGGTCGCGAGCCAGCTGCTCTGGTCGAAAGGGCCGGCATCATCGCCAGGGATCTTGGGAGCCCGGTTGTAGAGCAGGTGAAGGTCCCAGATGCGGCGGACGACTCGGATAGCAGTCTCTCCGTACTTGATCACAATGACCTTAGAGAGACCGTGGATGGTCGCGGAGTCATTCTCCTGCCAGTGGAGGACCTCTTCACAGAGAGAATCGACGCGGGTCTTCAGGTCACGGTTGTCGAGCTCATCAATGTCGCGAAGTTCATCGTAAAGACGAGTGGCACGACGGGTAGAATGAGGAACAGTGAGGGCAAATGGGGAAGGGACTGGCCCAAGGGCTTCGGCATTGGCCGCTTCGGCACCCTCACACCAAGGAGGAGTGATGGTCTCGAGCTTCTTGGGAAGCTCAGGAGGGGGAGTCATTGTGGATGGATGATTGGGATGTAGCCTTGTGATATTGAGTGCCGAGTGAGGGAGGGCAGAATGGAACACTTGAGAATTGAAGTGTGTCAGGCTGAAGATTCAAATGTGAACTGGGGAGATGGTTCGTCCTTTATATAGTCGATCGGCAGACGATACGAACGGAACGTTGAAAGGGAATCAAACGTTTTCATCCAACGAACTCCTTTGTAGTCAAACGAGTCTTTTCAATGCCATTCAGAGTGACGTCGATATCGTGAGCCAAAACGCGGTTTGATGCCAACGCGAAAGGCGGGGTTGTAAACGAATCAAGTGACCAAAACCACATTTTGAATAGAGTAAGTAAACGGGAAAAGGCACAAAAGGGTATCATTCAACGTTTGTCTAAAGTCTGAAGCAAGTGACAATTTTCCACCTCGCTCATCTCATCGCGCGTTTGTCGTTTCATGCTGGGAGTGCAGCAGTTGGTACTTGATTCTGAGGAGCGCCGAGCGGGAAGCTCATAGAACTAATTGACGTGATAGTCTCTCAGTGTTGATTCTGGTGAAACTGTCCTTGTTCCGGGTAGGTCATTAATCGAGGTCTTGTCCTCGATATTGTTGAACCGCAGACACAGCTTTCAAAGGCTACCTTTGGTAAAGCGGCCAGCCAGCTTGTTTCGCCTGGAGTATATCGACCTTCTTTCCCAACTTTCACTTTGCGATGCATATACTTTCCATCCAGTATGCTCATGACGCTGGAGGTTGAGGATTGTTTCCAACAGTTTTGTACATATCCCTCAACTCAAACTCTTCATGTCCTCCTTCAGGAATCTCTCCAATGACCTTGGCAGGCTGACCGGCAACAATGGAGAAGCTGGGAATGACCATATTGGGCGGCACGACCGACCCGTCGAGAACCTGAACGTAGTCCTTGAGAATGGCAAACTCGCCGATGGTGCAATCCCTTCCGATCTGCACATGGTTTCCAACTGCCGCAGCCTGGACGACAGTTCCCTGGCCAACAAAGACGTGGTCGCCAATGCGCAGCGGCATGTATGTGAAGGCGCCCTTGTACATGCGGCCCGGTGGACGCAGCAGGACGCCCCTTGCGAGGAAGCAGTATCGGCCTATGGCGACAGCAGTGTTGTTGGCTGGGGCGCTGCCAGAGGAAGATGCGGTGACGGTGCGTGCGAGGTCGCCGCGGATCATGACTTCGGGTTGGATGACGGTTTTGCCGCCGAGCATGATGTTTTGGGTTCCGACGAGGACGGCTTTACGGGCGACTTTGTTACCTGTGTCCTGTTACGGTGTGTCAGTATGAGTATCAGGATACGAGAGGAGGTGCTTACGGTCTCGATGTACTCGCCCTTGGGAGGTCGGCGAGACATGATGGCGTGTTAAAGATGCCCGAGAGGCTACGGCCGGGGCGGAGAAGGGAAATGGAGACGGCGGAGACGGAGGAGGAGGAAGAGAGTCGGAGAGTCGGTCATGTTTTGGTGGTTGCTTGGGCCGATGTCATGGCATGTGGGGCCGCATTAAGCGGATACAACCTCAGCTACAGGCACATATTACAGGTACAGGTATAGGTTAATAGGGCCTCAAATGCAGTAAAGACATTGCATTGCATATTGACAAAGTGTGTAAATGATATCATTTAAGGATGCAGATATATTGTTGGGAACTAATTGACTCTGTCAGACTCAACAAGCAGTTGGTTGTTGGATATTCTGCCTCGGAAGCGTCTATACAACAACAACTCACGTCTCATAACCAACACCAAGACATGGGAATAAAGAAAGCCTTGCTAAGCCCTATGGAAAATCGGCACGGCCAACATGAATTGACCTCGTCAAGCGCAGTTACAACCAACAACTGACGCACATCTAACAACCACATGTCCAGCAACTGCCAAGCTTGATCCTCTAACAAACCCACACAGTTTTACCTGCAAGTCGTAAACCGTAACAAACAAATCCTTACAACTATACCATGTTGGTCACGGAGTAGGCAAACTTGGAATTCCATGTGCCACAACCTCCTCCGGCTGAAAGGAGTTATATTGAGTTGATGAGTCTCTTGTCTTGTCCTACACCCAACCTCGTGCAAGCCACCTCAAGAAGGGAATAGGCCCAATGGTACTCTGACCGACCGTAAGCTAAGGAAGGGAACTAAATTAAATCCTTTGGGAAACTAAACCGAACTAGAGACTTGAAACTAAACTATAAAGAGGCTTCATTTCAGGTCTCGCAGAATTAAAAGAGAAGGTCAGTTTTTCCGTGCCGCAAGCCGATTGCAACGGTCGCAGGGAAGATGCTGTAAAGGTTGCAAGATGCGCGAGATTGAACCAACCAGGAATGTAGAAGCGTTTAAAAGCGTGTAATTTCTTTAACTCTTTTTCTTCTGTCTGTCTGTTCTCTCTTATTTCCTTCTCTCATCACAGTTCAACAAACTCGTGTTTAATATTAAATTTAATAAAAAAATATGCAATAACAAATGCAGTGGAAATGAAAAATACAGTGATTCGGCTGTTTCGTCTGCAGTAGCGTTGTTTAAACAAGCTGAAACTCGACCTTGACCAGGGACATGACAAGGTTTTCCAACGTTTGAGATAAAAACTCTTTTTTTTCGCTATTGCTTTTGCTGTATAGAAGAACAGAGTATGCACCTCTTTTTCAGGTGAGAGTAACAGTAACAGTGACAGTACATGTAGGAGATTACGGATAGACAAACTAGGACTACAGTCCGGGAGTCATCTGCTCGGATGTCAGACTCTGTTTGTTTCCGTTGCTTGGCTCTTACGATTGTTGCACACGGGAAAGAATAGACCAAAATATGCAAATTTCCTATGCAGTTACCAAGAATAACAAATCGTGGCCGTGTCTTGTTGGGTCTATTATTAATATATCTGACTGGCCGGCGTCCATCAGCCATCTGGGATCTCGGGCTTGGTATTGAGGGGGCGCAGAGCGGGAGTTGCTGGGTCCGATAATCATGCCAAGGGAATGACACAGTAGAGAAATGTTAAGTACCTACTCTTCTGAGAACTAAAAAGTTCAGATGATATGGGTTTGGTTATAGTGTTTCATCGCTATGATCCTCTTAAGGACAAGGGACTATCATAAAACAAAACGGTGAGACACGAAACAATTAGCCAATTCAACCATCGATTTAGCCTTTAATTTCACTCATCTCTTCAACTCACAAGATAGAGTAATTGTATTACAAGTTTAAAGAAGAGAAAAAGACAGAAAAACGATCTCTGCTTATGCTCAACTCGACAAGTAACTATGTAACTACATATGTACCCGGCAACTATATCAACCATCCCTGCAAATACTCTCGCGCTAGGGTCGCCTCTCAACGCGGCCGCCCGTCCACCGCACGAGGCGTCCTTGTCGCTTGTCCGTTTTCTCTCTCCACTGACAAGGGTTGTGCAGTCAACTAACAAGGAGGGACCCGCGTTTCGAGGCCTAGTCCTTGCCTGCACATCGCTCGCTTGGTGCGCGATTCTAGGGAAGAGAAAGAGAAAGAGAAAGAAGAGAGGAAACAGAAACAGAAACATAGAACCGAGGTGTTTTGTCTTGTCTAGACTTACTCAACCTTGGCCGGGGGGGCAGTTCAAGGCGCAGTGACTGGATGTTTTATATAAACTCACTCTCCATCCTCCCTTTTCTTATTCAACAACTCGCATTCACATTCAGTCTCTTCAAACTATTCTCTTCTCTCCTCATCTATTCATAGCTTTCAGTCTTTCTCTCTCTCCCTCTAATAAAAGAGTCCCCGCTTTCTATCCTGCACAACACACAACCACCACCACCATCACACCCACACGCACCAAAAGAACCCAACCCATAGTTAAGCGCCCGGGTGGAAACGCCTCTCTCGTCCTCTTGGTCCACTCAGCATCTTTGGCCCCCCCTTGCACCTTGCGTTTATTATTAGCATTGCCGCCCTTGTGCTTCTTGTTGCCGCGACCTGTATAACAAGACCGCGCTCTTCCATCCAAAAAGGTTTCCCTCGACAACTGTTGTGTGCTTCTTTATCACATTGCATTCTGTTAGCTGCTTAGTGGTCCTCCTTTAAGTTTCAGAAACAAGAGATCAACACCATCTTCTTCCTCCTTAAACCAGTCCGGCGTCTCAGATCTTGTATACTTTAAGCAACCATCAACATGCTCGTCAACTCCCTTTTCGTCCTCGCCTCTGCGGCTTTGGCTGTGGCTACACCTCTCAAGGGCTTCGGTCCTGGTTCTAGCTGCAAGCCTGGAAAGCCTATGCCTGTCCTTCCTATCAACGGTGGTCGTAAGTCTCCAATTAGTACCTACACGCATGTAAGCTTCAGTCTCACTAACATGCACATAATACAGCCACTGAACTTCCTTCTCCTCCTCAAGGCGTAACTCTGAAGCACATCGCCCTTGGTTTCGGTATTCAGAACTACACCTGCGCTGACGCCGCTGCCACACCCGCAGCCCAAGGTGCTCTGGCTGTCCTCTACGATGTCACTCACCTCTACCCGGGTCAGGGTCCTGCAGCTCTCCCCCAAGACAAGTGGGCTTCTCTCACATCCAGCGTTCTCAACACGGGCAAGATCCCTCTGAACCTCAACAGCAACGGTGTCGGAGCTTCTCTCACCAACCCCTTTCCCAAGAAGTCATCCTTCAAGCTCGAAGTTGAAGGTCCTCCCAAGAACTTGCCTTACCTCGGTCACCACTTCTTCAACGCTGCTGGTGTTCCTACTTTTGACCTCGACGCGGCCAACCAGCTCCTCATCTGCAAGAAGCTCGATGGAATTAAGGCTCCTGCCTCTGCCCCTGCTGGACCTGAAGGAACTGGTGCTGTTGACTGGCTCTACCTTGGCGATGCCGGTGGCAGCATTGGAGTCTCATACGTCTACCGCGTCCTGACTGCTGGTGGTGCTTCCCACGGCTGCAAGGCCAAGGGTACTGACAGCACCTCTTACACAACCCTCTACTGGTTCTACGGTTAAACCGTATTCGAGCCATGGAACAAATTTCTTTTTCACGAATTTCATTTCTTAATTACATATTTTTCTTTTCTTCTCGATAGAACGGCGGTTTATCGGCGTTTATACACAAAAAGGTCACAATCGTTACTTTACATTACATACAAGGGACATTTATACGTTTCACGACGATCGTTATTGGCACAATCTGGGTCTTTACAAAGGAGATACCACAGTTTTGGGTGTGAATGGGTCGCACTCCAAGGGACATTTCGGGACATACTTTTTGGCGTTTATTTTGGTTGATCTGTTTGCCATTTGGATGGCACATTAGTGGTGGTTGGTGATGGATGAGGAGGATGTAGATAGTCATGTTGAATTGAACTGAATTCAGACAATATGATCTCGAATATCAAGAACCTATATGTGAAATGTAATAAGGCCGCCATCGCTAATGGAACTTCAAGTTTGTTCCCACACAAAGAATACTCCAACGTCTATCATCGCAAACAATTGAGACGATATATATATGTGACTCATGCCGCCTCCTTTCCTACCTCGTGCTTCTCATGCTCCAAGCTTTGTCTCTCGCAAGCAATAGTAGCATCCTTCAAATACTTGTGAGTCCTCCAAGTCAAAGCAGCACACCATATAACCATGGCGATACTGCAAGCAATCATTGCCCACATTCCTCGCTAATCACAAGTTAGTATTACTCAATAAGGACCATGTTTTGAAAGGGAAACTTACAATAAACCAGGGCGCCATGGAAGCACCGTAAAAGACGATACTCCACCAGGCGTTGATGACATTACTGCCTGTGTTCATACCAGCAAGGACAATACCTCGGAACATGGCTGATTCATGTCGCATGACATCGTTGCACCAAGCAAAGAAAGTAGCCTGACACGCGTATACGGATCCAGCCCAGTAATAAGCTGCAAACACAACAGTAGTCGAAGCAGGGTTCGTCGGGTCTCTGGAAGCGACGAGTACCATGATGGACGTGGCAATACCAGTGATACCGATAAAGTACCCGACGAGATATCGCTTTCCAGATAGGAAATCTGTCATGGTTGCCCAGAACAGAGTAGACACGATGCCAACTGCTGGAACACCACTGGGGTAATTGTTCTTCTGCGCAACTGTGTATTCGTTGGTTGGGTGGTTTTGGAGGAACAGAGCAAAGAGCGCGTTGGTGCTGAAAGACTCGGTCTCTCCAGCGATGATCCAGAGGATGACGAATCCCCACCAGAACCATGAGGTGAGAACCATCTTTCCGTAGCCAAAGGTAAGACGGGGGCGTTCTTCAGCTGGAGGAACTCGGGAGATGGCGAGAGCTCGCTCGTCCTCGGAGAGGTAGAAGGCGGTGGTTGTATGCGGCGTGTCAGGAAACAAGAAGAAGCCATATATGGCAACGGGGATGGTGATGAGCCCATCAATGATGAACAACCATCTCCAACCGCTGAGTCCATTGTTGCCATCCATGCTCGAATGAATACCAGTCTGGATGAAACCTCCAATCATGGTGCCAGCCAAGCCAGAAGCTGTAAAAATTCCGCTTCTCTTGCCCAGCTCCTTCTCGGTGTACCACGATCCGAGGATGTAGTGGGTGCCGACAAAGGTTGACGCTTCGCAGATGCCCTGGAAGAAGCGGATGACCATGATGGACTTAGGGCTCTGGACAGAGGCGGTGACCATTGTGAGGCCACCCCAGAGAACCATCATGAGAGGGAACCAGATGCGAGGTTTGACATATTGCAGAGAGAGGTTGGAAGGGACCTGACCTATGACATATCTGTGGGTCGTTAGTGAGGTCTAGTGAGAGGTGGATGGTAACATACCCGACGGTGAAGCAGGTAAAGATTTGATTCAATTGATCACCCTCGAACCCAAGGTCCTCTTTCATGCCAGAAACGTAGGCATTGTTGATGTTGTTTCTGTCAAGCTACAGATACGTCAGTATCATGATTCTTCTGAGGGCTGAAGAGAGGGGACTCACATAGTTGACGAAATAGCTCAGACAACAAAAGGTCAAGATGAAAAAGTCAATCTTTTGGACCAGACGTCTCTCGCCTGGCTTATAGTCGACATGCAGGTACGCCTGCAGTTTTGACAACATTGTGAATGACTCGTGGCGATGGATGAAGATGGAGATGGACGCAAAGAGTAAATGAGAGGCGCTATGATGGACTACTTATACATGCCCTTGTATGCAGGCATAGGCGCTGAAGATCTTTTTGGTCTGGGGGGTTGTGTGTCACCAATTGAGGTTTGCCAGAGATAGCCACCGTTCAATCATTCACTCATTGTGCTAGACTAACTAGATACCTAGTCGTTCTCTCAATCAGCGTAAGTTCCTTTCCCAAGTATCAACGGGTATAAACTCACCTCTCAGGGGGGAATAAAGTACAGCGAAAGGTTTATTGTCTATCCGATACCGCGGTACAGACAAGTTTTTAGTTTAGGTGGGTTATCTGCCGAACGATAAGCCATGATTTTGCGGGGAAGCGATAGGCTAACTTGGGAGGTGATAGTGAGAGGTCGCTAAATCGATCAGTAAAGAGTCACGCGAGATAGGTAACTATAGGAGTCTCTTAGTGAAGGTTGATTCATTACTCTTTTGGGAAACGAATCTATCGGGTCTTGCAGATAACAATCATTATATCCTTGTTTCTTCCCCATGTTTCTCAGTCTGCGATACGGATAAACAACAGGCGATATCTGATAGGTACCTAAACCTGCACCCCGGATAGTGCCAAGTCCTGTACGATGCAGACCCTATCATTGTATTCGTACAGTTGGTGAGACTCGGTGCTATTGAGTTATCGACCGAGGTATCTAGACTAATCTTTCCCCTTTCAACGCAACATCAACATCTCTCCTCATCCGGAAAGTAACCAACCACTAGTGCCGAGTCCGTTATATCCGTGTCGATAGTAGCCCAAATAGGAAAGATAACTATTCTATCATGACTCTCATCCGTTGCGACATTGATTTCATGACCAGTCCAGCTTTGGATTTAAGCTATCGTTAATTCCTCTTGGCTTTTGAACAACTACATTACACCATATACCTAATCAGACATTACAAGGTGTACTCACAGATAGTCATCATGACTCTCACTACCACAACCACCACCACAGCCAAGCTGGATACTACCCCCTCATGGAAGGACATCAGCACCAAAAAGATTGAGGCTCTCAACTCATCTATCCCCCAAGAATGGCGCATCCCCCAAGACCTTCTGCCTCCAGCAGACCAAGAAGATGTCACAGGATGGCCAGAAACCTCAACGTGGTTCACAAAGGATGAGCTCGCTATCACATCCCTGACTGCCACTGAACTCATCCAAAAACTCGCTTCCGGTACCTTCAAGTCCGAAGATGTAACCAGGGCATTCTGCAAGAGAGCCGCAGCTGCTCACCAACTTGTACCTCACCCGCCCATCCAACTCCATCGTTAACTAACAGCTTGTAGACCAACTGTTTGGCAGAGACTTGCTTTGACCGCGCCATCCAAACAGCACGTCGTCTCGATGAGCACCTTGCCAAAACAAATACTCCCGTCGGACCCCTCCACGGTCTTCCCATCTCCCTCAAAGACAACTTTCATCTACAAGGCCTCGATGCAACCGTCGGCTTCACATCCCACGTCGGCGACCCTGCCGAGTCCGACTCTGGCTTGGCAACGTTGCTTCAAAATGCCGGCGCTGTCTTTTACGTCAAGACGAATGTTCCCACGGCTATGATGATTGCGGAATCCGTCAACAACACCTTTGGACGAACTGTGAACCCCAAGAACAGAAACACCACCAGTGGCGGAAGTTCTGGCGGCGAGTCTGCACTTATTTCCTTCAAGGGTAGTCCTTTGGGTGTCGGAACTGACATAGGTACTTCCAAACTCCTTCACCGAATGTACTGAACTACATTACTTACATTTATCAATAGGAGGATCTCTACGTATTCCTGCTGCTTGTACTGGTCTCTTCACCATCCGCCCTTCAGCAGGCCGTTTCCCCGTCCGCAACTGCCGCTCAGGAATGCCCGGCCAAGAAGCAGTCCAATCCGTCAACGGCCCTCTCGCCCGAACTATCCAAGACATCCAGTTCTACAGCAAAGCTGTGATAGACGCACAACCTTGGCTTGCTGATCCCAAATGTGTCCCCATCCCCTGGCGACCAGCCCAATTGCCCGAAAAGCTAAAGATAGCATTCATGTGGCACGACGGCCTTGTCCTCCCAACACCACCCGTCGCTAGAGCCCTCCGAGTCGCAAAGGAGAAACTCGAAGCCGCTGGACACACTATCGTGGAGTGGGATCCTGTTGACCAAAAGGAAGGCGGTGATCTTCTCCAGCGCATGTTTTTGGCGGATGGTGGACAGACGATTCGAAAAGTGCTCGAACAAACGGATGAGCCGTGGAGGCCTGAGATGGACGGTTATCGTTCTGCGAGAGATTTGAGTACCTCTGAGATGTGGAAGCTCCAACTTGAGCGAACCGCGTTCCAGAATAAGTATTTGGATCGATGGAACAAGGCGGGCATCGATGCTATCGTATGCCCAACGACGCCCTACAGCACTGTAAAGAACGGAACTTTTCAACACGGTATGTCTATTGCTTCTTTTCAGAATCCTATACTAACTGTAGAAGTTGCTTATACTGGCGTCTTCAACGTTGTCGACTATTCCGCCGTGTCATTCCCAACGGGAATCAGCGTTGACAAGGACGTTGATGTACTTGACTCTTCGTACCAGCCTTTGAGTCCGTTGTGCAAGTCTGTCAACGACGATTGTAAGTCTTTCGCCTTAAAGCCCGATCTACTAAGCTAACAATCTACAGATGACGCTGCATTGGTGCACGGCCTACCAGTTAGTCTTCAGATCGTTGCACGCAGGCTGGAAGAAGAAAAGGTACTGGCCATGGCCGAACTGGTACATGAAACCATGATCTGAAGAAAGTCAATGATATCGTTATTAGTGGCAACCACATATTGCCGAGCTGATTGGTATTTAGAACCAGTGTTTGCTTGAACGAGAGAGTAATAGAGTTCAAGTGGCAATGATGCTGTTATCAAAGCTTTAGTCCATGTGATAAAACATATTACAGAGTAAATGTAGAAATAATATCCAATATCATGCTGTTTATCTGAAATAATGCATGATCATTGGTACTTTCGTCAAAGAAGCGAATGTAATGCATCATGACTCAACATAAGAGCTCCGCCCACCATGTACTAGTTGCAAGTACCTACCTAGGCAAAGCCTAGATTTCCATTGAAGAGCAGAAAGAGGCAGAGAAAGAGGGGCATTGAACCCAATTAACCAAGGGATCTTTGTCCTGCTTTACAGCAATCTTTTGATACTGTACAGGAACATATCTCAGCCACATCTCCCCAATCTCGCTCGCTCACCCAACCCATACAAATTAGCAGCCAAACAGAGTTTCGTTCCAAGCCCAATCTAAACATAGAACAAAAGCATCGCATTCCCAAAATCCCATGCTCATCTCCTTTTTAGACTTTCCTAGTTACCCACCCTCTTCGGTCCATGCGGGGGAAGGAAAAAAAGAAAGGGGGTGGTTGTTTGTCGGCCGGATGGGAACGGATGGAAGAAAGACTCGGCTCTAGAACATAGCGAATGCCGGGCAAAGACCGTGAAGAAGCGATGAATCTATGGAAGGGGTGGGCTGGATTAAGATGGTGTGCGAGATCGGTTCAGCCGCGGAGACTATGTCTAAGGAAATATATTTCCCTAATTGTCGCGGCTGAATATCTACCTAGTGGTAAAACAGTCATGGGATGGTAGTTTTGGTCACAATGATGGCACAATGAGTAAATGACTGATTGGTTTTAATAGGTTTCATGATTAATTATTCTAATCAGTGACTCTATCAAGAAGCCCGTTCTAGGCGATGAACCCGAGGCATTTCCTCGAGGTTCATGTGCTCTCGACTGTCTAATAGACCGGGGGGTATAGTCCGAAAAACTCCAAGCAAATAAAGTGAACATCCTAATTTTTGTGATGCCCAATAAAACAATAAGACCCTGTTCTTTTATGTATAAAACTTTTGGAAATCCAGATCCGTCTAAAACGCCTTGTGAAAATGCTGCAAGCTCTCTCCTCTTCTCCTTCTTTTTGTTAAAAAAGTAGCGCCCGTTTATGCCGTGTCGTCGTTAGTGTGGTTGGTGGTTGGTGGTTGTAGCGGTGAGTAGTGGAGATTGCTGCGTGTGTGTCGTGTACAAAATCCCCATCCTTGGCAGATAAGGAAATGCTTGTCGGAGATAAGAAGGGTTCGTATAAGTGCGGAGACCAAAAAAGAGTCACTTATAGAACCTGGCGAGCCCTCTCCTCGGCGAAGGCCTTGCGGCTCATCATCAAGACGCGCTCAAAGCCCTCACGGCCCTTGACGGCATTCTCGCGGAAGTGGGAAACCATTGTGTCCTCGATGCTGTTCTTGATTCGCTGCCAGCCACCGCACAGGGCAGTGATGTTGGCGTTTTGGATGAACTGGGTCTGGTGGTCGCCGAGAGGCTTGTAGACAACTTCCTCCTGAACGTTGACGAGGTTGCTCCACGTCAAGTTCTGGCTGACCATGGTGACGGTCTTGTTCACGGGGTCGACGTAGCTGGCTTCGTACATGAAGCTCTCATCTCCGGTGCCGCCGATGATGGTCTTGATCCAGTCGGGGACGCTTTGCTTGCATGTGATGAGACGCTCGGTTCGGAGGATACCTGTCGCGGGGTCGACTTCGCGGGAGAGTGTATCGACGGCGATAACATGCTCAGACTTGTTGTTCCAGGGGCCGTACTTTGTCCAGTTGGCTGTAGACACCTCGTCCCAGGAGTAGTTGAAGGTGACGCTGTTGCTGAAGACCTTCATTGTGGCGGTTGTGTGGTATGTGTGAGAGGTAGAAGTTGCTCGCGTGTGGTGGTGGAGTCGGAGACTTTTTTTTTCTTTCTTTCGTGTAGGAAAAGTGACTGATATTCCTTTGATGTAGAAAAATGAGGGTTGAGTTGGTGAATGCAAAATTGCAAGATGACAGAGATAAAAATGAATGAGGGTTTCCTCCTTGTTTATATCACTCGCAGAAAATGAGGATTAAAGCAAGATCTCCAGTGGCGATGGAGTAAACGGACGTAAGGGTAAAGATGAGCAAGATGTAGTGAAGGCGATAAACGGAGATGGAGATGCGGCCTTTTTAATTGGGGACACTTGCAAAAATATTCCATGTGAAAAAAGGGAAAAATGGAACTCCTTAGTTCCAGCGCTCTCACTCGCTATCGCCGGCCGTCGGCTCTGGGGCCCGAGCACACCCGCAGACATCGACTTTACCCGATATGGCTGCTTACTAACTCTGAAGGGAAAAGACCCTCGATCGCGATAAAGGCTCGGGATATTGGGAGATTCTAATTGGTCCGGGCTGCAGGAGGAGGTCGGACCTCTGGTTCTGGTCTCGTGCAGGAGAGAAGACCTGGACCTGGGAGGGTACTCCGTACTGCTCTTGAGCTGTGCCACAGAGTGGCGAGTGCGTCAACAATGGGGAAAAACCGGAGAATGATCAAGAAGCGTTGGTGATCAAGTGTCGAGCATTGGCCAATCGTCACTTGAGCCTGCGAAATCGGGAAGGGATTAGCACTGTTTGAAGTCATATCAATTTCAGGGTCCTGTACGCGGATACTTGTGGAATGTACAAGAAATGATACATGCATTCAATGACATTTCATGTCATTTGTGTTTCATCATGGATCGATCGGAATCTTGCAGCCATCATTATCTATGAAGGGGATGTTGCTTCCATGCACTAAGAGTCACAACTACGCACACGTAACAACGCATGACTTGCATGGTTGCTTACACCATGCCAACAATCAACTTAAACCTATCGAATGCATCAATGTCTCATTTGCATGAAAGACAGCATAAGACACATTTCAGCTATACTTCAACGTAAATCATATTTTTGCCTATTCCATTTACATAGTCTACATAGAAAGCGGAGAGTCGTATTTCAGAATCCATCTCACAGCCGCTATGTAATCCTACATCTTTCTTTCTCGTCATATTGTTTAGTAGTCGTCTCCACGGCTGATGACTTCCTTCACGGTGGGTCGGATCAGAATGGTCTAAAATATGTCAGTCATCATCACAAGCGCATGCTAGTTCAGGGTTCACTTACATGCTCAAACTGAGCGGTGTACGAGCCCTTCTTGTCACACAAGGGTGGGTACGCTTCGACGATACCAGCGTTGACCAGGTTGTTAAGCTGCAAGACCGTTAGCTCGTTATTCCACAACTTATGCACGAGATACATACTCCAAGCAGGTACTTGTCCTGACCAATACGGTCCAGGTATCGGCGGCAGAACGGCAGGGTGCCAAAGTTCTTGTTAATCACGTTGAGAAGCGACTTGGCAGAGCTCAAGCGCAGATCAACGTGCGACGAGTCTCCTCGCTTCGCGTAGTGCGATGTCTCCATATCGTCCCGGACGTATCCGTTGCCAGTACTGCCAAAGGTCTCAATGGCAAAGACGTCGCCCTCTTCCATCTTGGTCTGGTCGTTGCTCTTAACGATGGGTACGGCCTTGGTGCCGTGGATGCTGTAGGGGAGAATGTTGTGGCCCGTGAGGTTACGGATACTCTTGACGGGGTAGGTGGTTCCGTCGATCTCAACCTCGAAACTTTCCATGGTTTCCTGGATGACACCTCCGATCTCGCCTACGCGGGCGTCAATGCCAGCCTCGCGGATACCGGCGTTGGTCGCCTCCTTGACGGCCTGGAGGAGGTTGTCGTACTTGTTGTCGAAAGACATAGTAAAGGCAGAGTCGACGATACGGCCGTTGACGTGGACACCGAAATCGACCTTCATGACGTCCTCCTGCTGCAGAACCATCTTGTTGCCGGCGTTGGGGGTGTAATGCGCGGCGCAGTGGTTGAGACTAAGACCGCAGGGGAAACCCATACCAGCCTTGAGACTGTCGCCCTCCTCGAGTCCAGAGTGTCCGGTAAGAGCACGGACACCATCCTCAATGCCCTCGGCGATAGAGGTCAGGGTCTGTCCGGGCTTGACGTTCTTCTGAGTCCATTGGCGCACCTGGCGATGGATCTCGGCAGCCTCGCGGTAATCGGCAAGGAAGTCGGCGTTGAGGTTATCGAGATGGCGCTTCTCCTCGTTGGTGGTACGGTAGTTGTTCTCGTCCTTGTACTCGACCTCCTCGCCGGGAGGGTAGGATTTGTTAGGGAACAGCTGGCTGACCTGGACTCGGGGAGGGTCGCTCTGGCTGGTAGGGTTCTTCTTCTTCTTCTTGGGCTTTCTCTTCTTCTTTTTCTTGGCGGCTCCTTCGGCGGGGGCGGCACCATCGGCTTCGTCTTCGGAATCATCGCCGCCGTGGTCGTCGCCGGCAGCGTCGGTGTTTGATTGTGCGTTCGCGCCGGGCTTCTGAGAGCCATCGGCCACTGCGGGGCAATTCACGTCAGTCCTGGGTTTGAAGTATAAGTGTAAAAGGTACAAGACATACCGTTGAGCTCCTTGAGAGCTTCAGTGGGGACTTGAGCTGCCATCTTGGCTACTTACACGAGAGACAATTCTGCACGGCAAAGCAAAAACAAAGCAAATCAATTCGAAAGGAAGAATTTGGTGGGAGGGTTGGCTCGAGTGGGAAGATGTCACACCCCACCAGTGGGACAGACAGAAATAGTTAGACACTCTGTGTCGTTATTGGCGCGCATTCGTTTCTGTCGGACCAACTCCCCGCTGACAGATTTTGACATGACGAAAGTGGATTGGGCATTCATTGGTGTTGGCTCTTGAATGATACATACGCGAGCGGTTACATTGTGAGAAAATGACTGCATTTGACCAGATGGATTGGTTATTAACGAGTGGTATTTTGATGTACTTAAAATAGTACATTGGCTGCATGTTCATCATTGAGCCACTTTGGTTTCCATTTATCGCATTCCACCTATCTCCTAAGTCATTCAATTTATTCGTCCCGTCACAACTTGGCTTTAGTCGCCCCTTGGTCCATCGTCTCAAGTTGCATGTGTAATGGTAAATCAGGCAGTAGTTTTTCGAAATAGTACTTGAAACCTGGGCTACCTAGACGCCAGTCATCAACTGATGAATGTCCTGTCAAGAGAATCTTAGTGTCTTGGTAGCATTCCCGTCTCGGCGAATGCTGATCTTTTCCTTGTGCCACGACCCTGCAGTAAATCTTATAAAATATTTATTCATTGGATAGAGATTCATCTGTTATTTGCAGAAGCAAATAGCAAACATCACTCACAATCTCATAAAGAAGTGCCTATCAATCATAAATGACTGTTCCACGGCCTTCTACAGGGTATCTTAAGACATCCCCTGTCTGCTAACCAGTGTCCATGACCTCACATCCAGCCAAAAACAAGCTAGTCCTCAGTGCTGAAATTCAGGGCATCGTCAAACCAAACAAGGGGTTCACTGACCTCCATTCGTTAGCCACCAAGTCATACCTGAAGTCATTTTGCCGCCTTATCATGGGAACCTAAAACAAGCTGTCACCCCCCTCTTTTCTCTTTTCCAATCTGGTGATAACTTCAGACAGAAACCTCGTGAACCAGACAAAGCCACATCCATTCGTATCAAGCTTACGACGACACATCGGCCGACGTTTGTCTCTTTTGCCGCTCTCGCTTCGTCTCCACCGTCGGCGCCGGTGCCTTATAAGCTGGAGACCCGTTTCCTTAGCGGCGCCACACATCACGGCCCGTTCGAGACCCCTCCAGCCCGTTCTTGACTTCAATTAAACCTGAACCTAAATCTACAGCTACTTGCTCGACATAGCTCCTCAACTCTTCAAGTCTGAATAGCTGTGTCTTGACGAAAACATGACTGAAAACAACACAGAGGTTCCGCCCTCCATACCGGCCAAATCTCCCATTGAGCGAAAGCCCGTGGGAGGCAACCCACTCAAAGATCCCTCCGTCGAACGAACCCCGACTCTTCCTGCTCGACCTACTCAAGACGCAGACAAGAAGGAGACCGAAGCTCCTACTTGCGACACTTGCTCCGTGCCTGAGAAGAAGTCTACCTCTACCAGGAGCAAGTCTCCGCCATCCCCGATCAAAATCGATAAAACACAGCCCGAAGACTTTGAGGGTGAACTTGCGACAAACAACGATCTTCCCTCCGCCGAGACCCTTAAGAAGATTGAGAAATATATCGTTCTTGACCGCCATGGAAAATCACACCCGTTCAAGACTCTTTACACTGGTAGCAACGTCGCACGACGTGTGCTCATCATCTTTGTCAGGCACTTTTTCTGTGGTGTATGTTATAACCTCCTGTTGTGTGAAATTCCAACTTACTGATCCTGTTTCTAGAACTGCCAGGAATTCCTCCGCTCTCTATCCGAAGCCGTAACCCCCGAGTCTCTACTGCGATTGCCAGTCAGCACCTTCATCGCCGTCATTGGATGTGGTGATCCTGCTCTTATCGACATGTATGTCAACGAGACAGGATGCCGCTTCCCTGTTTATACCGACCCGACGAGGTCAATCTTCGACCGCCTCGGTATGTCAAAGACGCTGCAAATGGGTGCCAAGCCTGCATATATGCGCAGGAGCATGGCCCACAGCATTGTAGGCAGTATAATTCAGGGCGTTAAGCAGATCCCCAGCGGAAATGTTCTCAAGATGGGCGACCAGCGCCAAGTAGGTGGCGAATTCCTTTTTGAGCCGCGAGACATCCTCACGCCAGTCACTACACCGCGAAACGAAAAGGCGCAGCCTATCAGCGCATTCGAGGAGGCACAGGAGCGAGAACCAGGATCTGAAGATTACGGAAATGAAGAGAAGAGGGTGACGTGGTGTCATCGCATGAAGACAACGCGCGACCACGCTGAGATCCCTGAGCTTATCGAGGTGCTGGGACTAGACCAGACCGTTGCTGCTGGGCGAGACTCGCACCGCGGTTCAGTAACTTCAGCTCGAAAGGGCAAGGGCCGTAGCATGGCACAGGAGATCAGGAAGCTGAGCGTCGAAAGATCTAGGATGTCTGACGAGACGTGATCACGTCTGTCCACGCGCGCTACTATGTTTGAGCGATTTGGAGCATTGCTGGTTTTGTTACAGCGCTGGAGTAGGGATTCATTTGTTATTTATGGCATAGCTTTGTGTTTTTAGAAAAGATGTTATGAAGAGATGGTCTAGAGGGGCATTAGATGAGATATCCCAGATATTTATCAATGGAGCGTACGAATATTTATTTATAAAACTATGAACCGGCTTATTACTCATGTACCCAACTTCCATCTTCGCGACTCTGGATTACTTCATCCACCTTTAGTCTGAAATCGATGATCTCTTTACCATTGACAAGATCGCTCTCCATGGCTCTCCGGTCACCCTCCTCCAGATCCTTGACGATGCCCGCTCTGACATGCCTTTCCCTCAATCGTTTCCTCGCAACCTCAAAGTCTACCTCTACAAACCACACCTCATCCAGCAACTTAGCCGCGTCTCGCCAAACGTCCTGATCCAGGGCGAGATAGTTCCCCTCGAGAACAACAACACGATGTTCCGGCTTGACAACGATATCATCGTCTCGAGGATCCTTCAGCGCGTGGTCAAACGACGGTGCCAGGATAGGCTCTGATGGGATGGGCGTCTTGGAAAGGGATTGGACTAGAGTGCGGAACTTGGGGGCATCAAAGGTAAAGGCTGCGCCGCGACGGAAGTGGGCGGTGTCAGGGTCGGGCATAGCTGAGAGAGCCGCGCGGGTGAGATGGAAGCCATCCATGGGGACAAAGGTTGCTGGCGGAGGAGAGGATGGGTTGGAAGATAATGCCCGGGCGTTGATTCGGTCAGTGATGATTTGTGAGAAGGTTGTTTTGCCTTGTTGTGTTAGTATCTTGTTGCATAGGCGTTAGTATTAACTTACCCGAGCCTGGGATACCAGCAACGCCAATCACTACGAGTGTCAGTAATGAGTTTCGATGAATGAAGCTGCCATATTTTAAAGATCTCCACTGAGATGTTGTTTGTGGTAGCTCTCATGAGAGCGATCTTCACTGAACATCATGAGGGCAAGTACTTACATAGTCGTTTGTCCTCTGGCGTCTCTTCATACTTCTTCCACGCCTTTTCAACAAGTCTTTCAACTTGGTTCTCCATTTCTGTATGATGATTTGTGTTATGAAAATGGAATTGTACGTTGAAGAGAAGAGAGTTGCCATCATAAGCTCGAATGTCGTTCCTCAGATATGCCCCGCGGCAAGGCATTGCCCCACGTCGTTACATCAGAGCTCCGCACCCAATCCGCCGTTACACCAACATTAGCAATACCCTTGTCGTCTTGTTAATGGGTTGGAAATACCAGTGAACAGACTACGTGGGAGTTAAAGATGATAATGATTTATGGCACAGACTTCGAGTAGAAAACACAGGGCAGTTAGGCGAGTCTATAGTATCTCCTCCACAAGGGAAGTACAGGCGCCATTGTGTAACTCTCGCCTCGTAAGGCAACTAGGGATCTTTATTAGACTTGAAGTATACGACCGAGTCTGTGCGTATGTATGTTAGTGTTGCTTAAAGTGTCACTTTTATTTATCTTTGTGACACACTGGCTGAACTGCCCCGCGGTTTAGGATGACATGCTCTCGCTGCGTCCTTGGGACTGCCTGTGCAATTAAAATAAAGACTGACTGTGATACAACATGTCAACTTACTTGCCAATAAATATATTAATCTATGTCCATATAATTCAGGTCCAACGCTGCTACGAGCCTGCCTTTGTCGTGTCCAGTCACTAGGTAACTAAGCTACTAAGTCACCAAAACCCAAGTGGGTCCCATCGCCAACTCTCAAAAAATCACAACTCGTCCTCCATCTTCATCTTCATCCACTCAATCCCCAAACTCAAGATGGATGAAGAAGACCCTCTTGCCAATTTCGCCTTTGCAGACGTCTCCTCCGACGAGGCCGACGAGGTAGAGGCCGCAAAGTCCCGCCGGACTGGTCAATCAGAGGAGGCCTGGCGAGTCATCCAGAAGGAGTACGAGGCAAAGGTCGAGAATGGCAACGTAAAGACACCCATATACACTGTAAATGACTCCAAACTGATTCGTATTAAACAGATACACCAGAAAATCAATTTGCCACTAGGTCCAGGAGCGTCCAAGATGGATATCCAGGAGGTTATTCATGCTGTTGAAGAACACTACTTCTTCCGTCGCTTCAAGGAGGCTGAAGAACTGGCAAATGAAGTCCTGAGTACAAGCGCTGGCCTGGATAAAGACTCAAAACAGTTGTTTCAAGTTTACCAAGACAAAAGCCATCAAAAGAATAAATTCACTTAAAACATTGCACATGGAAAGAAAGGGCCTTGTCTTATACAACTCTCTCAATTACGATATCTAATCACCTACGTACACTTTTCGCTATAGCGCTTTTTCACCTCCCTATTAGAATGTCCCCAAACTCCCGTTTAAAATCTTGATGCCACCTTTCCATTATAGCATCCTATGATCTCCATACATCAAGCTGAGTTGCGTGCCTCTATCGTGGCTTCCTCCTTTAGGAATCGGCAAAAGGTCCTGTGCCCTACTTGTAAGCGGTACGAGAGCGAGGGCCAGTAAAGACGCCTTCGTAAGTAAAAGGCTTCTTTGCGAAGCAAGAGGAACCTAGGCCCTGGGTGGCTCCACATCTGGGACGCTTGTTGGAATCGTTCGCTTGCTCAGGAGTTGCGTCCTGGTGCTGAGGGCGAGATTCTTGGTCAGTGGCAGACTCGGAAGTCTTGCCTGGCGACTTTTTCCCAGAAAGGATCAACTCGACATCCACAAATGACCGAAGCATCATTAAAGCAGCCTGTCGCTCTCTCTCACCGCAATCCTCCAGGAATCCTTCGCTTATCCATTGGTCGATGATTGCATCTTCGATTCCAGCGATGGTCCCGGCGCAAAAGCTACTTTCGGCACTGAAGTATTCGAGGCATCGACGCACAAGTGCCACCATCGGGTTGACAGCCGCTTGGATCACCGGGACTTGTGGATTGTTGGAACTGTCCCAATCGTCGTCCATTGAGATTAGTTCCGTTTGTGTGATGGTTGTCGCTTTTCCACTGTCTGCTTCGGTATGAGCCGTGCCCTGAGGAACACCTGTAGATACAGTCGATGCGCAAGTCGAGTTGATAGTGGCTGTGCTCAGCTCAGAATCAGGAACCGCCACTTCTTCATGCGTGACCTGGGAATCCTTCTCAATCTCTGGCTTTTTGATCAGCCGAACCGCCTTCATGACATTAGATAGACAAGCCTTGAAGAATTCGACATGACCGTCACTGTCAAATCGAATGTGGTACGGCCATTCTTGCGATTTGGCCTTGACGACACAGTATGGACCATCGAGAGAAGGTTTGTCAATGTCAAGGACGTCGTGGATTTTATCCCCCTTGAGATCACTGCGAAACGCCAGGTAACCCCCTTTCCCTTCATGGATCTGCACCTCGACTGAACTGGTGAAACTGAGTGCTTCGTTCTTGGCCGGAACAATTCGGCAGAACCCGCTTCCGATGATATTCTCAACGGCCTTGGAGTCAAAGCCTTCTTGATGAAGGGTGAAAGTTAGGGGCACTCGTGGGATGCCATTTGTCAAAGATGTACTGGGAGGAGCAGCAGTCACAGGCGCTTCGTTTCCAGTCGTGCTGCCCGAGGGACAATTGTTGGATACAAGCCCCTGAACAGGCTTGGAGACCGCACCTTGATAAGCAGCCGACCCGCCCGCTGAGGAACCCCATTTGGCTGCGAGGGGACTGTTCTTTACCATCTTTCCGACGCACTTTTTCCATGCATCCGTTGGCGGTCTAAAGGTAACAGTGCCGTTGTTTCCCTTAGGCTGGGACGAAGCCTTAGGCTTACGGGCCATGATACGAGGGGGCGGGCCACTGGATAGGATGTTAGAAGAGAGTTGATATATTCTCCCGTACTTTTATAGCTTACCTCTGGATCTTGTTGTTAGATAGTGCTTCTGCCGTACGACCTTTGGCCCAAGGACGGGCATCCTTGATTTCAAGACCTTCCATTTGGCGGCTTTCTTCATCCTTAATCTTGGTGCCCCATTTGCTGCTGAGGTTCCTTTTTCGATCAGGATTGTAATGGCCTGTTCCGTACTCTCCGGACGGAACAAAGGTAGGACCACCATGACGTGGCCGGTCACTCAAAGGCAGCTCCTCCTGGCGGTGGCGGCCCAAGTCGGCCTGGCAGGAGTTAGTCAAGTGAGTTCAGAAACAAGAAGAGGGGTAATAAGGAGTAAACAGTCCAAAGACTAAATATAAGAGAGCGCCTGATATCCAGAGCAAGCTTCAGGGAGGCTTGCAAGATAAAATAATAGGGAGTGACATGTGCTATAAGAGTAGAAGAAAGACGAGAAAATAACTTACATAGCAGGCCGCCTGGATCATCGCTTCACGGTCAATGTTATCACTCATTGTGACAGCTCTGGCGGGTAGAATGCTATAGCCGTAAAAGAGTGATCGATCGTTTGCGCTTTGCAAGATCTAGTTCGACTGCGACGTATGCGCAAGAGTGGGTAGAGTAAGAAAAGGACGTCAAAACGCCGAATGGTGATCAAGGCTACTAATGTTGGAAGCGCCGTAGCTTCGATCTGACCAAAATAGATAGATGAAAAGGGTAACCAGATGAACGAGAGTGCGAAAGGGCTAGTAGACAGTGACAATGTAAAGCGCCGGTGAGAGCACTGTATTATGATGATGGAAGATAGAGAATGTGATCAGAGTAAGGAAAGGAAGAGGGGGAAACTTGAAAGGAAGCTTCAGTAAGAAGAGGAAAAAAAAAACAAGTGCGGAAGGGGGGTTTGTTCTTTCTTTCCGCGTCTGCAGGATCCCGAAGCAACCAGGGCAACAGTGCCCAGCCGAGCTGCAGATAGCGGAATGTAAGGTAACCACCTAGAAGAAAGGGGATAATGAAAGAACAATGCAAGTTTGTTTATTGAGAGAAAATCAGATCACAATCTGCTCCTTTGGTGTTGTGGTGAAGGAGTGTTGTGTGGTGCAGGAGATGAGATGAATTCTGCCGGGTGGGGGAATTTATAGCCACGAAAAGATAGCCGCCTGTGCCTGTGAATCACAGTCTACCTAGGTAGATTACTGACTGCCACAGGCACAAAGATGTGTAATTCAGGGAGTAATGGTCCCAGGAATATCAAATATCAAATATCAGATACCAAAGTAGTGTACACTTGAGGCTGAGGATCACATTGACACTTGTAGAGAAAACAGCGGTAGATGGTATTTAAGAGTGATGTAGCCGGTCACTTGGTTGAATTAGTTCATAGTTTCCCATGTTTAGTTGTCCATACCCTAGCACGCCACTAAGCATTTCTCTTCTAGGTCACGCCCAGCACGACAGTAATGTTTCAACCATGCAGCCACCTAACCGCTAGACAAACGACATATCACAAGTCACAATTCGTTCCCGAACATCGGTTTATATCATCCGTATGTAAGATTATGTTGGTACGCGTTCGGAAACACCGTCTGAAAGACATGAAGGTATTGCAAGAGGATGGCGAAATCAAACATCTGCAGCACCAAGCATCAACCAGATCATGACTAACGATGGAGTGTAACAGATCAAAACAATCTTGAACGACCCTAATTCGACAAGAGCCATCATGGATACCTTGAAGTCCTGAGACCTTTTCTTTAAAAAGTGAAGTACTTCTGCCAGAAGCGCTCAAGAGTCATCAGCTTCCCATCACCAACAGCCCCTTTAGCCTCGACCGCTCTCGCCTTCAGATCACTAGCAGGAGCAAGATCATTCTGAACTCCGTAGTACAAGCCGCCAGAATACTGACAGAAACCAAACATGTACTTGACAGTTTCAAAACCTGTATCGCCATACGTCTCCATCGACTTCCAGTCTTCCATAGGCACGAAGCGCGCTTTCTTTCCGGTCACTACAGATTGATAAGCCAGGGGAAAGTAGAAACCGATTCATGGAAAGACGCACCTTTTTCAAATTCAGACACAAGCTTCTCAGGGGTCTCACTGGCGCTGATTCCTTGGACTAAACGCCCGTTGTACTTCTTGGGATCAAGGAAGATACCATGAACGAGGTCACCATAGTCATCTCCCATTGCAATGAAGGGGATCTCCCCATTACCGCCCCAATGAGGGACATACAAGGTCATGTATCCTTCGTCGTCAGGGGTGAAAGGGAATCCGCCCAGTGCAGGCGCGAATTCCTCTACCAGATGATTCTCAGCATACCAGCCGGGACTGACAATGTTGACAGTTTTAAAGACGCCCTTGGCTTTGGCATACTCGCCGATAGCATTCTTCACTGCGAATAGTTAGCACTGCTGGTATGGGAGGAAGGGAAAGAGCATACTATCGAAAGCGCGAGCTGGGACAGCCCCTCCAGTGATCTCAGAAGCAGATGCCATGCCACTATACACAAAGTGAGTCACTCCAGCTTCAGCAGCAGCATCTACAAGTTGCTTGCCAACGTCAAGCTCAGTAGGTCCATCTGGCTGGTTCATAGACTGCATACCATGTTAGCGAGAATCTGCTTACTGACCATCATGACTTACAGGATCATCCGAGTTTGTGTTAACAAAGACGCCCCAACTATCCTTGAACGCCTCGACCAACTCATCTTTGACAAGGCCATCAGCCTTGACAACTTCAACACCCTGACTAGCTAAAGCCTTGGCCTTTTCAGACTCAGGGTTACGAGTGATGCCGCGGATCTTGAAGGACTGGGAGTTGTTCTGAAGGAGCGATTGTACCACACTCCCACCCTGGGAGCCAGTTGCTCCAAAGACAGTGATAAGCTTGGGAGAAGTCATGGTAGCAATGATCGGAGAGAAGTATAGTAGAAGATGTTCTTGTTATAGTTGCTTGGAATTGGATGCTGATTTACATTCTCATCTTGTAGAGACACGGCCCACCCTTATATATCCAACTGTGAAATATCGAAACGACTACATCCCCAAGTCATGATTTCAGCTGTTACGTACGAAGCTGTGAATAAGTGATCTCGGGGCACGCGGCCACCGCTATACTCGGCAATACCAAACATGAATCATCCCGACTGCCCGCTTTCAGCCATTTAAAAGAAGAAACGGCCAACCAGAAGGAGAGGGAGTTGGTAATCATCCGCCTCTAGACGATATGGCTTGCAGTACGCCCACTTTGTGGTGTTGGTCTTTAGTGGAGATTATTAATTCCGCTATGGAGAGCTGAATATGGAGATTGTTGCGGAGGAGCGGACTTGCTGGTGGACTATCAACAATGCTAGGACAATGGTACGATTAATGATGTCGTCTTGGCACTATAAGTCTATTGACGTCTGATTAGAGTATTGAGTAGTGGGTGTATGGAGTTGTGCACAAAGGAGGGATGCATGTAATCAATGTTTACTAAACACAACGACATGAAAATGATCTACCTTATTAGTTCCTAATTACGAGCTCGTCGTTCACCAACAGAGCACTAAACATGTTCTGAATCACCGGTCTGGTGGTCTAGTGGTATGATTCTCGCTTAGGGAAAACCCTATAGCATTGCTTGCGAGAGGTCCCGGGTTCAATCCCCGGCCAGACCCTTCCTTTTGCTTTTGTTTTGGCTAAGTATTGGTAGTTTAGATCTTTTTGTTTCTGCTGGATTATGCTTCCAGCGATTGACTTCCTCGACACCAGTCGGGTTGTGGATATACCGGACTAGATAATTCTTGTCACAATTTGTCCCAGGTGTCGATGTGTGTCAGGTTCAGTTCCCTTGACAGTTACGATTCACCAAGATCGATGGCAAGGCCTGGTGTCAGTGATCCAAAGAAATGCTTTATCTTTTGACAGTCTATTTGAAGTTGGTTCCTCACAAGGAAAACTATGATTTTTAATAAATCGGTACCATAGGGTAACAGTACTGGACCAAATCCAAGTCGAGTCCCGTGTCGCAATGTGCCGGCTTCGAAAACGCTCTGTATTACATGACAGAATGTCTCAATGTAAAGTGGAAGACCTGCCGCAAAGTGAAAGTATAGAGCATACCTCTATCGCCATGAATGTCAATCTAGTTAGGTAGCTAGATGTTTCATTTGACTCGCAATAAAAAAGATCGCCGATGTGTCCTGGAATCCGGGAAAGCTCAACGCTCATGACGTCTTTTGTGAGCCTGATCCAGTGAGGCTAAACTCCATGAACTGTCACAACTACTTCCAGAGTCCAGCTGGCCAAGGATCAATACTGTATCAATCACCTCAAACTCACTCTTCCCCTCCTTTACCCGAAGGTTTCCTCTAATCCTCACGCCGCGCGTCCGACACGTCGCCCTCATGCCCCCATCACAAACCTCCTCCCACCTCAGACAAACCCCATCCCCCTCTTCCACCACTCTCCCAATCCCCTCTCATCCATGAACTTTGCAAACTCTTTCACCTCTCCCGTCTCGTCAAACCCCGTCCTCGCCATACCACTACCCTCCGGTGGCGCAGGCGCAGGCTTCGCAACGCATCTGAAGTCTTTGTACCGCAGTGCCTGCACCGCGGAAACCCACTCCGTCAGTCCCGCCTCGTCGCGCGCCTCGGCAAACATCAGTCCTGGCGAGCCGCCGCTGCGCACGAGGAGCCAGTCTACATTAAGCTGCTGGGCGGCGCGGCGGACGCGCGAGAGCTTTTTGCGCGATGTTATGTGGTGGGTTCTTATTAGGCAGTTGAATAGTGATGGAGCTCGCGACATGGTGATATCATAAGGTCGTGTTTTTCAGATTGAAGATCGAGACAGTAGTTGACCAGTGGGTAACAAAAACGTTGACCTTCCAAATCTTAGGGTACAAAAATAAACAAACTAAGAAGTATGGTTGAGGTAGCATAAACTGACCTATCAATTTGGTCTCTTATGCTTCCAACAACCAACTTTTGATACCACAGGTGTTGAGTCGTCATGATGGACATTGATCGGAGTTTTGTGGGTCCGATGGAATCATAACGGGTGAACAAGTAAAGGTAAAATAGTGTCAAATCATAAGATTTATCTTAGTATTTACCTAAGATACGAAAACCTAAGCCTAAACAACCTAAAACGCCTTCCTGGTATGTATTCGTCCTCCATAACTAGCTGAACATCTCTTTCGTAAAAGGGTATAAAGTGAAGAGCTAAAATGGAACTTCCCCCATGTTCCACCCGTGTCCCAACCAAGACCTACACACCTCTGAACATGCGTACAACCAAGAACCACATAGCGCCGATGAATTTGAAAGCACTAAGACCCGCTACACTCCACAAGACGATTGACATGTAGATGTTGGACCGGCTGAGTTGCTCTGCTTCCTTGTCTTCTTTGGTGCTGATTCGGTCGAGGCCGGCCGAACTAAGGACAATAGCTGCAAGACCGAAATTTGTGACCATCCAAAGAAGAACAACGCCGGTACGGACACCTCTGTAGTAGTCCATTTGCCTTTCTTGAAGCTGACTGGGGGTCGGGGCGGTCTTGACCTCGACGAATTTCTGCGCAAAGACTGACACTTCTCGCTGATATTGCGCATCTAAATCTCCCTCGTCGGGCAAATCCGTTTTTCCGGTACCGTCCTTGGTATTGACTGAAGGAAGCTCCTCGACCTTGTCGTCACCCTTGGTACCCCACGAGACATCGTGAGTGTTGCAGAAAGCGTAAACGTTCAGAACGTTGGTGAAGGTGGGTGTGAGAAGCATGTACTGGGCGAACGATGTGACCATGTGCCAAGGATCCAACATAATAAGTGAAGCGATCAACCAGATACCGTATGTCGACATGAGCGAGATAATCAGCATGTAAAAGACCTTATTTTTGAAGATGTCGGAAATATTGAAACCGTTTTCGTCGTTCACATCTGCAATGATAGCTTTGACAGAGATGAAGACTGCAGCAAACATTAGATAGCTAAAAGGTAGTTAGTAACAGCGTAGGCTACGCGGGTGAGATGGAGTCGACTTACATCATGATGATAGCCCAGAACCAGCACATGGCAGTGTACAGTCTACCAGAACCAGCTGGTCGATTGCCTAGTGACAGCACGAAACAAGTAATCAAGAATACACCATAGAGCCAGGTAAATACGACGCCCAGAATCTCTCCAGTCCGTCCAAGTAATGTATCATCTCCCAAACTCGTCGTGAGAATCTTGAAGACCAGGAAGAAGTTGCCAATAGCGAACCAAGCAAAGATCATGTTGATAGTGTTGAAAATGAATTCGATGAAGAAGGCGAATTTTCGGAGGAACGTGTGGTCGGATCGGAGGAAGTCAAGGAAGTGAACAATAGCGTATATAGCAGCGAAGAAAGAACCGTTCAGCCAACGACGTCGCTGGAGGACCAGCTCCGTCACCGTGTCGGGAACATCAGTCTCACCAGTGGCTGACTTGACGTACTGAAGAATCCAGTGACAATTGCGCTTGGTAACGAGCTCAAAGCAAAGAATACGATCTTCGGCCAGGTACATGTTGGACTCGAAGAGACCAGCTTCACTTCCTCCGTGGAGAGTCTCACCCAGGAAGTATTTCTCAAGGGGACCCTTTCCGTTCTTGTCGTTTTGCAGAGCAACGTAGCGGTAAGCTGAGAAAGCACCGGGCAACACAGAAATGAAACCAAAGGCAGATTCCAAAGGCTTATCGAGAATGTTGCTCATCTTGTACTCGAAATTCTGAGCAGCGACAAGTGGGTTCAAAAGGTACTTTCCACCAGTACCCAACATAGCCTTGATCTCACCACAGGCACCACCACACATGGGCTCGAGATCGAACGCCTTCCAGAGATGGTAAATGGAGCTTCCACCGGGTCGTGTACCGGCATCGAGAAGAACACAAATATTGGGGTCCAAGACTCTACCGAAAGCGTTAAAGAACCATCTGTGCGAGTTGATCTTCTTGGCGTTCTTCTCCTTCAAGCAGAAGAGCATCTGGACAGGCTGGCGTCTATGGACAAGCTGGACAACATTGTTCTTGATCTGAAGATGGGTTTGCGTGGTGTACTCGTAAATATGGGCTGTGACGGCCTTGTCGTTGACATGCTGCTTGGCAATGCCTTCCTGATAAACACCCATACCAGCCAAAAGAGCCCTGGTTCGGGGGTTGATCTTGGATCGACCATCGCTGACGACACAAACAACGATCTTCTTCCAGGCGTCTTTACCCCATGTCTTGCTGTTTGGCCGGTTACACATGTACTCGATGTTCTTGAACACACCCGTCATGGTTCGGGCAAACAAAATTTCGTCCTCGTTGTACATTGTTACGACAATAAACAGCTCGGTGTGTCTAGGCTTGCTGAAGAGCCTCTGCCGCAGCGTAAAATCGTGGTCATGAAAATCGTTCGGGTCGCACGTGGCAGCAGAATATCGCATGTGTGTAAATTCATCTCGCTCTCCGTGGGGATTCTGCTGCAGCAGAAGCGGAGGCACGCGACAATCAAACACAAGGTTGCCGCGGTACAGCGCAAACTGCTTGACGGTCTTCCGACGTTGTATGCCGCCGCTACCTTGCTGGGGCGGATCTTGATATTGCTCGCTGGGGACATCCGAGTGTTGGTGAGGCAGCATGGGGCGGTTATCAGGCACATCGTAATCATTTTCGTAACCCTGCTCGTAGCCTTGATGCTGTGGACGAGGCTCGTAGGGCTGGTTGTAGTAGGCATCGTGATGCGCTTCTGGATTCACTGCGTAATCGCCTCCAGAAGGGGGACCGTAGCCGGCTAGATTGTCGACCGATTGCTGGGATATAGTCAGTATGGTTGAACTTGGAGCCTCAGGATATCATAAAAGTTTGCTGCTGGGAGCATAAGGGATGAAATCTTTAGGCCAGCTTATACTGTTCAGACCAGACCTTAAGCTGTGTATCCTTGTACCCCAAAGCTTAAGATGCCAACTTTCCTGATACACGGGTATCTGCAACGTTGAAGCAGAGGCGGAAACTTACAGCTGCGTTGAGGCTTAGATGGTCGCTGGGAGTGGGCAGACGCCCGTGGGGATCATGACCAGGCATGGCAAGGTGCTGTGAGGAAGGACCGTATTGTCCGTATCGGCCATCGTCGAAGGGGTTATCGTCGAGCTGATAGCCTTGCTGGACAGGGTGGCCTGGCGAAGGCGACCGACGCGGAGGCATAGGTTGGGCGCCGTAACGGGGATCCATCTCGTTTGTGTAGTAATCTTCGTCTGAAAGCAATTGAAGTTAGATTGTGTATTCTGAGAGTTGACATGCGCTCTGTGGCGGAGGTGTATATGATGGTGCGGACCAGACGCAAGCAAATAAGCAGTCGCAGAGAGTGCCACGGCAATGGCAATGGGCGTTGTGAGTGGTAGAAGAAACTCTATAATGACAGAGAGAAAATGAATTCCCCGAAACAAAGAGGAAGGAATTCAAGCAGCCGTCCTCGGCGTGTCAGAGAAATTGGCTGCTGGAAGCATAAGGGACGAAATTAGTAGGCCAGCTTATGCTATTTAGACCATACTTCTTAGGCCTTCTTATTTTTGTCCCCCAAGACGTCGAGTCGCAATTACGACCAGGGGTGTTGTTTAAGATCGAGGGGAGGGAGGGGTATGTCTCGTCTGTCTCATATTGAGGCGAGGGAGAAAGGGGGCCAGAGGGTGATCAAAGGGTCGTGACTTACTCAGGCGATTATACGACATGATTGCGATTGTCTCTGCGCACTCGAGGCGCTATTCGCATAAAGGTATGTTTCGAAGGTATGCAAGCAGTAATGTGTGGTTGGGTGGTTTTGTTTTTTTAGGGACTGCGCGCGGTTAAAGTCCTGCTTGTGTATGATGATGAATGCGCTGGCGGTTGCCCCGGGTTTCGCTTCAGGTGGTCCACCTCTTCCAATCCAGCAAGCAAGCAAGTAACCGACCGACCGACTATTTGTTTGTATGTTTGCGCGATGCGATGTGGTTTTTGCGTAACGTGGTACGATGAATGCACAGATGTTTTAAAGAGAAGAAAACAAATAAGGCAAGATGAAAAGCTGACGAAAATATTGGTTAGGACGAATCTGTATGTCAGACTGACTACCCGTAACAAGGCCAGTATCAAGAATCGGTGGCTAACAGTTTGCGTCGACTCTCTGTGGCTCAGCGAACAGAGATGCGTAACGTTGGAAAAGGCCTTGGCAGACTCCGTTTACTGCGCTAAGTCCAAGGACCTCAATGCGAATGGCCTTTGTGTTTCAGACGCTTCCCGGATGGGATAGCAAAGGACGATCCTCCGCTGACCCAGTGACCGATAAAGAACTGGGCCCCCTGACAATTAGAACTGATTTGTTCAAGGTCAAAGAGTTAGTGACGTCGAGTTTGGGGCTCGGCTGGAACCGTCAACAGGGATGAGGCGAGATAAGGAGCCGGGGTCAGCTCTCCGAGGTGTTTATGGGAGATGATGAAGTGCAAGAGGGAGAAATGAACAACATATCACGGGGAGGAGCAGGTAATTAATTCTGTTCTATGGTATCTCTTCTGTGGTCAGCTGTACGTTGGTAGTCTGTCCCATCACCTCAGCCCAACAGCTAAGGCTGCTTGCTATACTAATATAGCTTCTCTGTCAGCCCAGCCGCAGCTTAGCACAATCCTCCAATTCCTAATCAGACTCTAGCCTCAAGCCGCGCCTCCGCCAGATATCCAGCCCAAAAACATCTAGCCCAGCCTTTTTCAAGCCTCTGCATCGAATGTTGTGCCCTAGAGACTCGGAGCTGAACTGCAGGCTCTCTAGTAGAATGTTTATCTACCGCTGAACTCTAACTCTGGTAATTAGACTCGACCAGTCACGCCTCCATCGTCTTGGTCTGCTTATTCTACTGGTCTACTGCGAAAGTCCGGAGCAGATACATCGAAAAGTACAGTAAGCTGCAGTAGCCCTGCATCCCGTCCCTCCACTCGCACAGCCAGTACCTGATCAGCAAACCAACCAAAGATCCAAAAATATCCGTACAATATCGATAATTACTCGATGACTGTAAGAAAATATCGTCTTTCATGGATGTTGGAAATGCCGCACAGGCTTTGAACTGCGCCACGACCTGTCAATCAGAAACCACCCCTGCACCAAGATTCAGGTTTACGATTGTCCTTGCGTAGTCTTGCCCCCAAGCGTTTTGCCATTCTTGACGTGGATGGATGATATCCATAAATGACCTGACGTCGTTCTTTCAATAGACTCTTGTTCATTCCATTGAGTTTGGCCTGTTAGATTGTACACATAGACACGACAGACACTTGGTCTAATCTCGCTGTACCTACTGTAGCACTCGCAAAGCCCTGACCCCCGCATCAAGTGGGGACGGTCAAAGTCGAAGAGCTTAATCCAACGGAATTCACTGGTTATCGTCTCTTATTCCGACCGCCACAGGACCCTTCAATATAACGGTAAATGCAGGCCATTCAGGTACAAACAAATAAAAACTAGAAAATGTGAAAACAACGTTTCAACTTACTTTTGGGGTTAAAGCCTATGAAACGAATGCGATGCGAGAAGATATAGCGTAAACAATGCAAACGTTAATCACAAACCCAATGGACCGCCTACACTAGGTAGGCAGTTAGGCAGACAACATAAATCAGGATCAATTGGAGTGCCTTGAATACATCTCCAGAACAGTTTGCAGATAAAGTTGTAGATCTCTCCATACCAAGATTAAACTACTCTCACTGGGCACCGAAGCGCTTCAACCTCAAAACTGCCTTGCCTATGGGGACGTCGGATTCTCTTGAGAAAAACACGAATGCCCTTGAATAGACAATCCGATCCGGCATCCAATAGAATTATGGCAAATACATCAAAATGGCCGGGGTCTCAGGTCACGAGAGGTCTTGAATACTTCAAGGGACCAATACCGAGCCATCACGGTCCGTCCCTTGTTTGCGGCTGAACTCCCTACATATCCTATTCTAGCATCGTCTCAATCTCTCCTCCGCACCAGATTGCAACGTTGATCTTGGCATTGTCCAATAGATACGAACTAGCCATGCAAGTAGCCTTGCTCCCAGTCTCATTTCTCAGATCGTGGACTCCCATCATTAGGAATTGACAACTTTAATAGATGGTATCGGTGCCATTCAAAAAGAAAACACATTACAGATGCGCCGTTCTCTGAGAATTCGGGATCGATCCGGACTTTTCCAAAAACCAATTGCCGCGTCTGAGTGCCTTAAATGCCTTTTCCCACCTAGACACTTTGCGGACATGGCGGTTTCATATCCCATCGTGACCCTTCCATTACCCGCCAACACCATTCAGCTCATGCAACACATCACCCAATAGACTCGTTATCGTTTTAAAGACACCAATGAGAATCTCTTGCCCCTGGCATCAAAACCGAACTGCATGCTGTGGAGGGTATGGCTTCGATGCCGATCCTTGACTTACACCTCAAATTGGCTAGGCTGATAGCGAAAGCCAAGAAGTGAGGAGGCATGAGAAACGGTGTAAGTATTTGCCGCAGGATAGCCTTTGGGTAAATGAGTCTGTCGAACTCATATAGTGATAGTCCCCAGTTTATCGTCTGGTGTTTTGCTTTCGTCTTCTAGTTCTCCATTTCTTTAACCCCAGAATCACTTGAAGACGATACGACTCCTCGTAGGGGACTCAACTCCAGCAACCATGGTTCGCCCTCTCTCACTTCTCCTTGCCTCTCTCCCTCTTGTACTATCCGCCGACTTCGAAAGTGTCACCATCAAATCCAACCTCGATAACGTTGGCCACACATGTATCAGCAAATGTCTCTACTACACCGTCTTCAGCGACATGGGCAGAGCCATGGGCTGCGACGACCCCTACGATAACAACTGCTATTGTGCTACGGCAGCAGCGTCAGCGTCCCAGGCCGATAACTTCATGTCCAAGTGTGTCACATCGCTGTGCTCCGCCGGTGATCGCGCCAGAGACTTGACTTCCATGCAGTCGTACTATGCTTCTTACTGCATGGGCGCGGGCTTCACACAGCCAGGTGCCACTGAGTGGTATAACCCAGCAGAAGCTACGGAGGAGGCTACGGATGCGGCTACTGTAGATAGCAGTGATGGTGGAAGTGATGCGAGGCCCAGTCGGACAGCCAACTCTGGCGGCGATGCTACCTCGACTCGCATGACGGTCATTACGCAGACGGCAGAGGATGGTGCTGTCAGAACGCAGGGTAAGTTCCTGCTGCTCATGGTGACGGTGCCTTTGCTGCTGCTTCAGGTACTGTTTCTATGCTTGTCCTGTTATGAATATTATGCTAACATAATTCTTCTAGTAATTGTCGAAGCAACCTCGACGTACTGGGTAAACAAGGATGGATCTCCAGCATCGGCCAAGAATGACGATGATGGGGGTTCAGCCATCAAGATTGGTGTTGGCGTAGCAGTTCCTGTAGTAGTTCTCATCGCTGCCGGTATCTTTGCATGCTTTTTTATCCGTCGGAGACGACAACGCAGGGCTCAACTCTCCCACCCTACCGAACCCCTCACCTCTCTCACCACTGGCGGTGGTCCTACTGTCGTCACCGCTTCTCCGTCTACGCCAGAAAGGAAGGACACTCTTCAAAGAAAGCCAGTCGGTGCCTCAACAATCTCTTCTGTATCTTCATTGTCGAAAACCAACGAATTATCTGGTGCCGGTGTTCAGCGTGAGCTTGCTGGTCGCGAAGTGCACCCCTTCCCCGACATGACGCCCAGCCCTCCTATTCAGGTAGCGGGACAGCATGAGATGACCGGCGATGGTTGGCGGCCGAACTTGGAGATGGATGGTCGTGATGCGCGGGTAGAAATGTCGGGGGTTGCGAGGCCTCCTGAGTTGCCTGGGTACACGAATGGAGCGAATGCTTATACACCGCATGAGAGCATCCAGAGGTGGGAACTGCCGGATAATTCTCGTCAGCGATAACGTACAGGTGCCTGATTGTAGTTTATGTTTCTTTCTTTATTCTATGGCTTTCATGTCATGAAGTTGGTCTTCCCACCTAGCAGGGAGTTTGTCGAAGGAATTTTTGATCAGGTACGAATTGGGTTTTCGGTATTGGATGTATAATGAATGACTTTTAAAGTTATCACAAATTTATTTCGTAGTTACATACTAGGCTTTGATCCAGATGTAACCCTGTCTTGGTGACCGATGCTCTGAACGAACGCAACCCGATTATTCTCATGACGGAGTTCTGTCAACTGCCTGCGGCACGATAGAGCAGACCAACACCCGTCTGTACCTCAAGGTCATTTACGACTAATATTTCTTGTCTCATGAGCCAAAAACCCGGGACCAGTCCTGCTTCTTAAAGTAATCCTCCGTAGTACCCAGCTTGGGCGCCGACTTTAACTGTGTGTGCATTAGTAAACAGTCCCAGAAGCATTGACACCGACTCACGTTTCGAGGATGAACTACGGTTGGATCATCTCGACCTTCGAAGCCAAACTCATCGAAGTAGCCAAAGCAATCTCTCATTTCGCCCACAAGTTCGTCCGAAAAGCCAGGCGGGAATGATCCGTCCGATTTAACAGTCACTGCTTCAATACCAGTAGCCTTAGTAAACGATTCTGCGATCTCTTTATGTGTGAGCCATTCCCTGTAGCCGATGAGATTGTGTCCCACAGGTTCTTGAGTGATGAGAGCCTTGACAATAGGGCCGGAGTCTTCCTCGGCGGCGATGAAGGGGAACTTAGTATCGGGATTCAGAGCTGTGGTGAACTGCGCGACGCCACTGGTATTCTGGGTATTTGTGTTAGTCTGACATGTCTTTTGTAGAGGGATGTTCGGTATTACTTTTACGGGCTGGTTTAAAGGCAATTGGACAAAGTTGCTCAGAAAGAGTCCGGCCTGGAAGATGCTGGTCTTGGCCCATAGATCAGGATGAGCCTTTGGGATATACTCTACCGCGCGAGCCTTGCCATCAAAGTGGTAGACCCGAGTATATTTACCCTTAGACCACTTCTCGGCGTTGGATAAAGAAGATAGGACAAGGCGATCTAGTGTAGGGACCTTGGATGCAGCATCAATCACGTTCCTGAGTTGCTGTTCCTCATACTCCGCAGCCCACTCGTTGAGAGGTTGTCCAGGCTTTGCCCTAGACTTATTAGCTGGGTCGCCGTACAAACCCCAAAAGTCGCTGACGGCAAAGATGGCGTTGGCGTCTTTAAAGGCTGCAGTGAGAGTTGAGGGTGAGTCGAGATCGGCCTGGACTACTTGGGCGCCTTTGGAGGAAAGGGCTTGGGCTTTGGAGCTTTTGGTGTTGCGGGTTATGGCGCGGACTTTCCAACCTGGTTCGGAGAGGAAAGCGTCTGCGACTGAGCCACCTTGATTACCGGTTGCGCCTAGGATGACGATGAGTTTGTGTGAGGACATTGTCAGTAGAAGTGAGAAGAGATAAGTGGCTGGTCAATTGAGTATTAGTTGTACGAGATAAATTACAGAGTGATAGGGTCTAAATTATATACAAGCCCCCCAAGTAATAGCATCTTGCCGTCATCTTGTCAACTGCCACATCATTATTTGTAAGTTGTCGCTTTATCAGCAGATGCCGTTATTCGGAGGATCAGATGGGAATACCGTACTGGAGCAGTTGAGGAAATAAGCATAGATACGGTATTCCCAGCAGAGGGTTCCTTAGTCATGGATCTGCTCGTTCTCGTTTAAGTCAACGACGTCCTGCACAGGGTAGCTTCAGTTTAACAAATACTCAACAAGTTTTTAATCTTTTCTTTTTAAATATAGATCTTTATTTATTTGCTTCCATATGACCTTGATTATAAAATTACCTTTATACCGTCAACAGTCAACCCTCATGATAATCCTTTACTTAACTCAATAAGTACTCTGACGAGGCTCAACCGTTGCCTCTACAGTACTAGGCATGATAACCCATGAATAAAAGTTATATTTCTTCCGAGGTTCACCAAGATTAATCTGAATATGTTAGTACAAACTAGTAATCTTGTGGATACTACTCACATTGTAGTTCGTAAATAGAGCAACCACAAGCTTCTTGATTTCAAAGAATGCAACATGCTGTCCTAAGCAACTGCGTGTACCAGCTCCAAACTAATGTCGATTAACCACTGATTTTCAAAGGGAGTAGAATTTTGAGTCACTCACGCTCAATAGACTGGCTTGAAGCTTTCTGATATGTGCTGGATCACCTTCTAACCAGCGACTTGGGCGCCACTGGTCTGCGTCTTCGCCCCATGTTGGCCGATGACGATTCGTGATATAAGGATTCATGCCAACAATAGTGCCTCCGGGATAGAATGTACCGCATATCGTTGCTCCCTCTGGGGGAACCACACGTTCCAGGGTGGTAGCGAATGGAGGATCTAGCCGAAGTGATTCGATAACACAGGCGTTGAGGAAGGGAAGGTCTTGTATCTCTGTCCATTTTGGGATTGAGGCAGAAGAGCCCTCGGCATCTTGTTCCTTACCACGTAACTCTGCTCGCATGGTTTCCATTGCATCAGGGCTTTCCACAAGGAAACACACTACAGAACGAAGCATGGAAGCCGTCGAGTCGGAGCCACCCAGGATGTTTGCCAAGGTCCAGGTTGACAAAAACTGTGGAGGGACCTGGTTGGATTTCTTCTCCTGAGCTTGCAAGAAATAACCCAGAAAGTCAGCGTTTGCGTCGGGACCGTCAGTAACTGTGTTGTGTCTGGGTTTGGGACTATCGCGACGCTCTGAAATACGTGCCAGGACGTATTTTAACAGGGCAGTTACCGGCTCTGGTTTGATCATGTTGATCAGACTGTTCTTGTGCAATAGCCAGTCAAGCCACGGCATTTGAGTCATCTGCTGATGTGTGAGTATTTTTATGTCAAGAAACAATATTGTAGGATTCAACTTACAGGCCCAATGGCTAGCATCGAGTTCTTCACATCGCTGATAATGCCGGCAGCATCACTACCATTCTCAAGACATCCATACGGACGGGAAAATGTCATCAAACCCATAGCGTCGTAGGAGAAGAATTTGAACCAGCGCGTCAGGTCAATCTTTGCTCCCGTGGCCACAAACTGACTATCAAGCTGCTTGAAAAACATGCGAATTGCGTTGTTGACTCTCTGTTCGAAAGACGCAGCAGTGTAAGAGAGGGAAAAGTACACCGCAATGTGCTGCTTCATCTGTCGGTTCACAAGGTCGTCTTTGGCAGTGAAGACAGAGACAAGCAAGCCAGCAGGAGTCCATGGCCTGAAGGCGCGGTACATGTTGCTCTATTTCCGTCAGAAATGAAAAGAAAAGCTGAGATGGGGATAACTTACCTTGTTAAATCCATTTCTCATGTTAAATACTTCTTGGATAGCCTCCGGATCAGAGATAGACACTAGATTAGGGCCAAAGCGTACGGTAGAGCCATAACGCTTATGAGCACTGGCTTGATAGAGATGAATAAAGCCAGACCGTACTAGCATAAAACGATGAAGGTCGGTCAATTTGGCCACAAGGGGACCGGGGACATGTTGCAGCCGCCGGTAGTTGTAAGCCAGGTGGTAAATCAGCACGGAGCTGATTCCAATGGCCAGAACAGCAAGCGCCTGTTGTTTTTCTAGATACTCCCACAACATATTGATAGCGATAGTTGACAAGGGTTCAAACAAATGATGAAATGGCAGATAGAAGAATAGCAAGTAGAAGACCTCGCTGATTCAGGGATTGATGAGTAGGAAAAGAGTGCTTGACAGAATGACATGAATACGTAAAAGGTATTGGGAACGTAGATTGTACATCTGAGATTTGGATATACGGAACAGGCAAAGTTCAATTTAAGGAGACATACTGGCAGGCTGTCAACTGACCGAGGAGGGACCTGACTGAGACAATCTTTGCTGTTAGTTGCACTATGTCCATTCTCGGGTACTACGTCACGAGGGCAGCAGCTTCTATCGGATGAGGTGTATATGCATAAGGCAATGAATGCATGTGCAAAAGATCCCTGAGATGTTTCGGCTTTTCCCACACATTTGCCGCAAAGGCTTTGTCCAATATGCACGGATGAGACAGGGGTTGGTATTTGAACGAACCAACAGTGTTTTCAACTTAGCGCCATCTCACTCAAACATTTACTACTTGGCCGGGTCCGATCTCTGGTAGCGCCAAAGGCATAGTCTTGTAATATCAAGCAAGTTTTCTTATCATATATTATGCATTCTATGCTCAATGTAGTAGAGCTTTGTCACAGTAAGTAGATCACATTCACCGCTATTGCATGTCTCAGTTACGTCAAGTAGCTAGATAATTGTGACTGAACTAAGAATTCTAGCAAAGCTAGATAAGCTGTCGATCTGATCTTGGAAGAAGCTATCGAGAGCTGAACTCCAGGTGCGCACGGCCACACATACCAGGGCTTTTTAGCTGTGCTAAAACGTAATAACTAACTGTATGAAATCTAAACTCGCTAAGCTAGTCCCTTAGCCTCTTGACTGACGATAAATTCACAGTTTAGTCGATATCCAGTCTGACCCCCCAACAGTAAATCCGTTTGATAGCTTGAGCCCGATTGGCAATCCCCGAATATGCTTGTACGTGAATGGCTGTCCAAGCTTGTTGCAAGCTAGCTCCTCAATGTGCATATGCATATCGTAGCTGCAGTAAATTAGACTAGCTTGTTTAAACAGGGAGTGTAGACTTACGCGTTCATCTCTTCGATGGTCAACTTCTCCTGCACGCCTTTCACCCTGTAGACTGGGGCATTGACGTTACTGGAAAACCCTGCCAATATGTCAGTGGATGGTCCCTCGAAAGATGCTTTAGCTTACCAATTCGCTCATTGATATTCTCCGAGGCTCTCGCGGCGGCTGCTTGAACCTTTGTCGCTCTTGGCAGACGGACAGCTTCATACATGGATAGGGACTCGGCCACATCTCCATTGAAATGCTTTTTGCTGAAAAGAATACCCAAAGCAGCTGCGTCTTCGATTGCCATACAAGCAGCTTGGCTTTGGTGCGGCATCATCTGAGGAATTCAAACAAGTTAACACTGGTTTATCAGGGTTGATATTAGCGGATCTACATACCGGGTGGGCTGCATCACCGACTAAGCAGACTATGTCCTTTGTGATGTAAGGATATGGTTCACTGCAGAAGGCCAATTAGTTAGTCTAAGGATCTTTTGTGCCATGGAGGAGTCAAACTTACTGTTTCCATAAACGCCATGGCTGGATGTCCTTTCCTAGAGCTAGATGTGCTCGGACTTGCGGATCAAGATTTGGGAACGGTGCCAGAAGTTCCTCGACTGATCGGTCTTCCCCACCCCAACTATGCTGTATATAGTCGCCCTTGTCTCTGGGAAAGAAGCAATAGTACGATATGAGCTTGCCGCCTTGGCATGGAGAGAGGACGATCTTATCCCAGAGCTCACCCTGGCCTCCCCAAAACTGCAATGCTTGGTCTTTGGAGAAGTCCACGAGACCTGCAGCCACAGCGTCTTCGGTCAATACGTTAGTATGCAAGCAGCTGGAATCGGCAGGTCGCCTCTTGGGCCATATATCGAGAATACCCCTGACGGTGGACCCAATGCCATCGGCGCCGACGATCAGATCATACTTGACTGTCCGTCCGTTCTCAAACTGGATAAGCCCAGTATGCATGTCTATCGTCTCGCACTGATAGTTGATAAAAACTTGTGTCAGCTAAACTATGAAGTGGCGTCTAAAGGGGCTTTCTGCGCAGACCACATACCTTGTGATCGACCCAGAGTTTCACGGGCTCTCCCGCGCCCTCCCCGAGTGCCGAATGTTTCAGCATATCATGCATACGCTGCCGCTGGAACATGTAATAGACAGACCCCCACCGTTCTTCATAGTCGTCTAGCTCATACAAGCTTAGTACTTTGCCTGTTGTCCAATCACGGCTTATAAGCTTGCGCAGGATAACTCCGTCACCTTTTTCCAGATCAACCTCCCACTCCTGTAGCCAGCGAGTACCATTTGCTGCACAAGAGAGAGAGGCGCCAGCTTCACCGGCAAAGCTAGCACGTTCGTAGATAGATACCTTATGACCTGCACGGCGGAGGGCAATGGCTGCCGATAGGCCCCCGACTCCGCCGCCAATGACAGCGACATCGAGTTGTCTCCAGCCAGGAGATGTGTACGAACCCATGACTGATTGTATCTGGCGGGCTGGTATTCGAATGATAAAGCGCTGTGAGAGAGGACAAGAGTGACTGGATAGTCTCGAAGTGAAGAATCCTAATTTGCTAGCCACGAGAGCAATGATGCCTTTTTGCAAGTAGGAGTTGATGGATAAGAAGCTTGAATGGTTTCTTCTAACCGACACGAGCGAAGGTATCATTTATACTACGCCATTGTCTGCCGATCAGCCTGACAATAAACATCCTCGGAGCCGGATCGCTGGTTATCATCACTGGCATAATTGTCTGCGCTGAAACTAGTCAGGCCGCATAGCGAAGCCGAAAAACTGACGGTACAGGCTTCGTACAATTTGGACATCAAACAGGTTTCTTAGAAACAGGACCTGGAGTATACCTAATGTCTTGGACTGGTTATCAGATTGCACCTGGAGCGTATCTTACGCGGCATATCAGTCAAGCAACAACTAACTAATAGAATGACTACATGCACGAAGACGAAAGAAGACAGTATCTATGTGAAAAGCAGATCACTTCTCAAGTTACGGTGTATCTATGGGCTGATGTGAGACATGGATGCAAGGCTAGTCAATGTCAAGCTCCTAGTCTCGCTACGCGAGTGAGACATTCGTCTGGACTTAACAATAGCAAGGCAGCCTTTTTGCACCTGACTGAGTACAAGAGTTCGTAACAGAAACAGATTCAAGTATTGCATATGTGGATATCAGCGACATCAGCTTGTCGCTCAGTCATGTCTGCACGTTGAACGCTACCAGCCAAGAACGGATATCATGGCATTGCAAGGCGTGTTATTAAGAGGCTGACTCAAAAAGAATGTCTTAGTATTTCAATAGTCCCTCTTAGCTTAGTGATTGCCGCTGCTATTATAGTGATATGTTTCCTAGCGCTATCGGTAGCAGCCTCATTCCTCACATGGACATCGATTCAGCTCAAACATGTCCAAAGCGTCGGCGACATGGGCTTCGAGGTCTATATCCCAGATCCAGTTCATTCTCCCGTCCCACGCCTGCTTCCATTTGTCCACGTCGTCGCCCACAGTGGAATCGGTAAAGGTGAACAGCTTCATCGCCTGTCGACTGGTCTGCACTACCTTTTCCGTCCTAGGCCTTCTGATAGCATCATACGCCGCAAAAGCTGGCTCAATGTCGTGTATGTGCTGGACCCGTCCGAGCAACGCCGATAGAACCAGAGCGTCCTCAATGGCTTGGCCAGCACCAGCGCCTTGAAATGGGGTGGTTGCATGGGCGGCATCACCGATCACTGCCGTGTTTTTTAAGTAGTAGCAAGGCGCTGAATTATGGTCTAGCAATCCCCAGAGCATTGGGTTACCCAGAAGCTTCACATGTGTTAGTGGCTGATACTGAACAAGGTGAGAAGGAAGGGTGTGGGATTTACCTCGATGACCTTTCGTGGTATTCTGTCCAAGCTGTGAAAGTCTTTCCTGAGCTGTTCCTGCGTTGAGTTGACCACAAACGCCTTGTCGTCCCAAGTCTTCCTGTGACATGCAGCGACCACGTTGACAACTTGACCATCGTCAATGGGATATATCATGACCATACACTCATTGCCGCACCACAAGTACGCATCTCGGGCAAACTTGCCCAGTGTCTTGTCAGCAATCTCCATGGGAATCAGGCCGCGATAGGCCACGAAGCCAGAAAATACTGGCACAGCTGCCGGCGCTGCTGCACCAAGCAAATACTTTCGCATGTTGCTGTGAACTCCATCAGCACCGATTGCACAATTAGCTTTCGCTGTCGTTCCGTCTTCGAAGTGAAGCAGGACATGATGATCGTGTTGGACAACATGTGCCAGCCGTTTCCCAAATTGAACCTTGTCCTGAGGTACCAAACTCGTCAGTGCATCTAGAAACTTGGCCCGATGAACCGTCTGTTGACCAGTGTCATTTTCTATGGCACCGAGGTCCAGGTCGCATTCCTGACCTTGAACGTCACGTCTGAAGTTGAACCAGACTTTGCTGAACTCGGATGACAAGTTCCCTGTTGCGAGATCTTCAAACGCTTGCGCAGCGACCTGAGAAATAAGTCTCAGAGCTCGTTGAGCGTTGGGTCCTAGAGCTAGGCCAGCACCAATTTCCGTAAAGGCAGAGGAAGCTTCGAATATGGTGACTTCGAGTTGTGGATGGCGAAGGAGGCCGATGGCAAGTATGAGTCCACTGATGCCACCGCCAATAATTGCCACTGAAAGCGGCTCAGAGATGACCATGTTTCGTAATACCGATGATGTGTTTGCTTGAACTTCTGTAGGCAATGAAACCTGGGGCCTTTTTCGTTCTATTTCTTCCTGGCAGTGACCAGAGAGGGGGATTGCTTTCAGACTGTTGATCAAGAAATCTCACCCCGAAACAGGCTCCTCTCTTCGATGCGGAATGGCCGTCCGAGTCACCGCCATTGTAGGGGGAACTAGAAGCACCCCTAGGAGCGTTTGTCTATAGACTACAATTGAGGCGAACTGAGACAGACATAGCGGCTAGAATGGACCATTTCAGGTTTTGTCACTCGAGACGCAACTCTTCATATCAACGATCAAAAATATCCCAGATGTGACTGCTATGGGCTGCTCGAGTACAAATAGCCCGGTTCTACGCGCTGTAATCTTCTGAAACCAGCTGAGGACAATCATCTATCACATCAAGATCGTCATCTATTACTATCTTGCCCCTTTCGAACTCAAATAAACATGGGTAGCCTCGGAGCCTCTAAATCCACACCTGATGGGATTGCAGTCATGGATGTTGAGAAGCCCTGCAATCTTGAAGCTGTCCCAGATCTCCTCAAGGATGTTGTATCAGCCGCTGATGTGCTCGCTTCTGGGAGTCCCAATGCTCGCCAGGAGCTCCTGATCAAGCTGAGGACTCTGAGCTTGGCCATTGAAACACCTCGAGAGATAGCAATGAGGCATTGCTGGACAATGGTACGTGACTACAATACTGCCTCTGACTCGCGAATGTTACTGATATAGCCCGAAGACCACGTCAATTGGTTCTCTTGCATTCGGTGTCGACAGTGGCTTATGGAGAGCCATGGTAACAAACGGCGACAGAGCACAATCGGTCAGCGAGTTGGCAGATCAAACCGGGGTCGACCCAGTTCTGCTTGGTAACTCCCCTATTATCCTTTATAACTTGCATATGTATCTAACCTAGCATTGGTAGCTCGAATAATGCGTCATTTGAGTGCCATGGGCTATGTGGATGAGACCGCACAGGACGAGTACCGACCTACTGTCTTTTCCAAATCGCTAAGTATCCCAACAGTTGGGAACGGCCTCATTGGATTGTAAGCTTGCACATGTATTTCTCTTCACGTGAGCGCGCTGACCACATTGATAGGACATGTGCTACTGGAGCCGCATCGCTCAAGTTCCACGAGTACTCACGTAAGAATGGGTGGAAGAACCCTACAGATACAAAGAAGACACCCTTGATGTATGCTTACAACACTGATTGCGACATGTTTTCCTGGATTCAGTCTCAAGGTTATGGATCGTACTTTAATGACCATATGGTCGGTTATCACCCAACGCCTTGGATGGAGACTGGCCGGTTCCCTATGCAAGAGCAATTAATTGATGGTGCTCACAAAAGTCCCGATGCTCCATTTTGGGTTGACATTGGTGGATGTCTTGGTCAGGACCTTTTGGACTTGCAACGCCACTATCCAAGTATACCAGGAAAGCTCATCCTCCAAGATCTTCCCCCCGTTATTGAACAGGTCAAGAAGATCAAGCAGACGAGCTTCACCGCTATGGAGCATGACTTCTTTACAGAGCAGCCCGTCAAAGGTAAGAAGGGATCTCATCATCCAAGACAGAAACTAACAAGAGGAAAACAGGTTCTCGGGCTTACTACTTGCACTCTGTCTTGCATGACTGGCCCGATAGTGTATGCGAGAAGATACTTGGTCACATAACTGATGCCATGGAACGGGGCTATAGCAAACTTCTGATCCATGAGCACATTGTTCCGCTTACGAATGCATCTTGGGAGACGACAGCCAAAGACATTCTCATGATGGCCATGTTTTCCGCTGGAGAGAGGAGTGAAGTCCAGTGGCGCGACTTGCTAGAGGCTAAGGCAGGTCTCAGGATTACTAGCATCTGGCAGCTTGATCTGCCGGACGAATACCTCATTGAGTGCGAATTGCCTTGATCTAGGTAACAAACTAGCTATTTTAGGAACCGGAATTGTGCTTAGAACATAGTAATGACAGTGGATTGCTGCATAATATGGCACTGGTACTATATCTCGCAATGTGATGCTAAGCTTTGGCGTGTCTCACTGATCGGCGTGATGTCTCAGAGTCCCGCTGAAGCTAACGATGGGGTATAATCTACCCTTATTTAGTCCATAAGCGGTGTGATACCTTGTTGTCCTGGGTTTATACACGGCATTGAAGCTAAAGTTGATGCATGATACCTATCATTATCCAGGTTACGGCTTAGCTACTGCATGTCTCACTACGTAACGGGCCTTTCCGTCTATCTTTCAAGTTGCCTGTTGGTGGGTTCATAGGGCCGTCCGTGTCTCACAGTACAATAGTGCTTTTGTTTACTACACGTCTTGCCATCAAGGGAAAAGGAGCCTCTAGTGGGATCATACTAGTCCGCGTTGAAATTTAAGAACGTGTTGACTCCGTGGCTGCAAGGCAGGGTGCCTCCCTAGCTGGTCATGCTGTTTTTTTGAGATAAATGCTACCTCGTATCGATCTGTCTGGTCAAAGTAGCACTCGACTCTTTCGTCTTCCCTGATCCAAATACTTGCCCGTTAGCTATTTGATACTTGCCGTCTTCATTCCAAAATATGCCGAGCACAATCCAATTTCCTCGTGGAGACGTTGAAGCTCAACTAAGCTTCTATAGCCCCCCAGTCGATGGCTCTGACCCATACTTTACCCTCAGCAGAGATGCCAGCAATAAGCCCAAGTTCAACTTTTCCGACAAGACAGTGGATGTCAATATCCACGATGTACGTGACTGCGAGAAGCCATTCACGCTTGACCGTGATGCTTTCGAGATTGTCACTGGTGCGCCACCAGCACCAAAGGCGATAGACTTCATGGATGATGAGGCCGTCAGAAGAGATTACTATCCAGAGGTCGAACAATTGCTGTCGAACGAAATACTAGGCGACAACCAGATCTTCATCTACGACCATACTGTGCGTCACGACATGGGGGATGGGCAGCATCGTCCCTTGACTAGAGTCCATATCGACCACACAGCTGACAATGCCGCTCGACGAGTGCGGCAATACTTCCCCCAAGAGGCAGAACGTCTCCTGAAAGGTCGCTACCGCATTGTCAATGTGTGGCGGCCGTTGAACGCCCAGCCGCTTGAGTCATATCCGCTCGCATTTGCATCTGCTGCGGCCTTTGACGATGCAGACGTGATACCTGTCGAGCATCGCTATGAAGATGGGAGCTTGGTTAGGGAAGTAGGACTTATTAAACATAGTTCGACGCAGGCCTGGTATTATCTCAGCGGAATGAGAGACACGGAGCGGATATTACTCAAGTGCTTTGATAGCGATTCTTTGAAGGAAGGCTCTGAGGTTGCCTGCAAAACACCTCACAGTGCTTTCAGAGACCCTCGGACAAGAGATGGTGCGGAGGGTCGATTCAGCATTGAGGTCCGCTGTATGGTGTTTAGTATGTAAAATGCTGTTACTGCATTAGTTGTCGCTATGTACTTGAAGAAGGAATGATGACTCGATAATATACACTATCTCAACTCGTTCCCGTGGGATTAGACCGCTGTTGTTCAGGAATGAGATTGAGCTGATCAACTGACTTATTGATGCGCCAGATTGAGACTGTGAGTCATCGCTGGTTTGATGCAGAGGTGGTAAAGTGCAGTTGGTTTCGTAATGAATGAAAGACACCCATAAGGTAGTGATTGAGTAGTCTTTGAGCACGCAACGACGGTGATATAAGTATACATGAGTCGAAGGTTTAATGGGAAACAGATCAACAGACCAACGGACCAAGAGACAGTACAGACTCATTAACATTTAACAAGTAAACCGAAACCAGCAGAGATCATGGGGAAAGTGCCAGTATTCGACCGAAGTGAGAAAGTATATAAGCATGAGATCGAGAGAAAGCTGATACCAGACTGTGTCAAATTCGACATCGCTCTGATGGACATCTTTGGAGGCGCATGGGGACACTTCAACACGTATCAAGGAAAGCTCGTGATTGTCGAGACGAACAACAGCGTGAACGTCAAGGAGGAGCTACTCAAAAAAGGAGCGATAATTGAAGGCTGAAGGTTGGCTGTGAATGGGTATGGCAATACCTTGGACAATTGCGCCAACTTATTGAATGGGGGTAGTGAACTGCACAATTCTACATACAGGGACCCAGCATAATAGTAATTAATAAACTACTACAGGCTCATAAAGAATTTTTGGTGACACAATACTGCTCTCATAACTAAGTGAAAGCTCTGCGACGGTGTCATAAGTGCGGTGGATACCACGAGGATCACTGGGCGGGAATAATGATTCATGTGTATCAAGATTACAGAATGATTAGAAAAATAAAAAGATCAAACGATATTGCATTCCTGTAACTAGGTAGCTAGCATTACTCTCCCCAACAATGTCAGATAGTTCAGTGCCCATCTCCCCCATTGCAACCTCTGAACTGCTCCTTCTCAGCACATCTGTCAACTACAAAATGCAAGTCAGTACACACAAACAAACTTACACACTAGAGTCAAGGATACGCACCGCAATTTGACGGACAGCCGCTGCAGTCGCAGATCATGTCACAAAGCTCAAGACAGCTACTCACACACCATTTCCAGCCCTCGAGATCTTTACACTTTCGCGACTCAGGTTTGTTCAGCTGCCGGATATCTCTTGGTGAGGTCACTGAATGCTCGAGATCCAAGACAGAGCGAAAGTTTTCTATAGAAGCGCTGATGTCGGGGGATGATGCTCTGGCTTTGTTGTTTGTACCAGCTAGGGTGAAGGGGATGGTAATGAGTGTGAGCAAGATGGTTGGCTTCATCGTTAATGCAGTTGGCTAAAGATGCTTGGGTCTGAGATGCCGTGAACATGGGTTCGTCTGCTCTTTTTATACCCTTCATGCGACTGGTGAGGCTAAAACTACACGTAACTGTCCGACATATCTATCTGTCATTGTGTATCAATTGACGGGTTGTGCCAAATCCCACGTTGGCTAATCTTTCCAATCCCTTTTATCTTTAAGAGCCGCATGTGGCTCGCAATTGATAGCATATGCAGCGGCAACGCTCCGACGCTGTACGACACCGGCCCTACTACCCATGACCAACAGGCAAATGTTGTGTAACGCGGGATCATGCCGAATTCCGCCGAGATGCAAGTAACTAGCCAGGCTCCCCAGTCGCATATGCAGCCATTGTAGTGACAGCTATCCAAGGTTGTGCAAGTCAAACATCGGGTAAAGACTTGTCGAGGTAAGAAACCAGCAGTGAAGTAATAAAAGCCTTGAGTGGCTGTAATAAATTGAATGTGTACTCTTGAATAGAGTGTGTCAGAAAAGTCATGCTATAAAATATTGAAGCCGCATAAATAAAAGCTTATAAAAAACCCCACCCATACCCAATACCTGTACTCCGTTACCCAACCTCATTAACAATATATTCTATCCCCATGTGTCATTATATGTTGAGAATATGCGACGAGTCTTTACACAACGTCGAGAAGGGAATATAAGCCTCGTCCTTGTAATCCGTTAAGACACCGCCGAGCGCATCCTCAGGAGCACCCTCCGAGGGAAACGCCGTCTTGTACACCCACTTGCGCCCGTCGATGAGCCTCTCGGTGATGAGCTCGTCCTGCTTCGTGGCCTGGAAGCCTGCTTGTAGTAGAGGCACAATGTAAGGGTGAAACCAGTACTTCTTAAAGTCGGCGACGAGCTGGCGCTTGCTGCACGTGGCGTGGTAGAAGCCAAAGATTTTGCGGGTCGCGATGTTTGTGTCGAGCTTGAGGCTGCCGATCCAGTCGCGCGCGGACTTTTTGGTGGCATCGTCAGGCAGCGACTGGAAGACGCGGATGAAAGAGCGGTACACGTTTGCGGGCAGCTGGATCTTGTGAGGCTTGAAGTCCTTGCCCTGGTCAAAGAGATCCATGCGCACGGTCGCCGTGTTATCGGTATTGTTGTAATTTAACTTTTGCATCCACTTGTGAGCGAAGCATCCGGTTTGCACAAAGTCCGATTCGTAATCGATGGCTGCGTGATACTCGGCTACATCCTCTGTCCCGGTGATATTACTAATGACGGTGTCAATGTTGTGGAGCTCCTCCTCGATTTGCTTCGCGCGGGACAATTCCTGGCGCGCAAACGTGCGGGCGAGGTAGATCTGGTCTGAAGTCTTATACTTGAAGTTGGGATCAAAAGTCTCTTCCAAGGCGGCGACACCGGCATTGATGAACTTGCGCAAGTCGCCGATTGGACCTATGACACTTCCCGAGTTGAAGTACTTGGCATCGCGATTGTGTGTGTTGCCGTTACCAGTCTTGGGTCCGTAAACAGTGCTGGGGAGATGCGAACTGGGGATCCTGGTGCACTGAGCTTCGTTGAGGGCAGGCCAGCACATCTTGTCGGCGCCCCAGAAGAGAGTCTGCTTGAGACCACGCTTGTGGGCCTCTTCAACGGTGATTCCGAAACGGTCCGCCAAGCGTTGGTCAGCGTCAGCAGCAACCTTGAAGTAGCGCTCAATGACGACCTCGACAGGGAGTTGAGCCATGACATCGTAGCCGTCGCCGAAGAAGACCAGGTCGTCATCGTCGCCGCCATTGGGGAGCTTGTCGAGGTATTTCTTGATGGAGTAAAGTTTCGCAGTGTGGGCAGCGGAGGCGTTGTACTTGCCCTCTCCCTTCCAACCAACCATGTAGGGCGCGGGATATCTGTTCACGAGGGCGGAGGCAACGATGGCGCAAAACATGTCATTTGGGTTGGAGGCCGGGAGAAGGAAGTGAAGCTGTGATGTCTTGATCGGTATCGGTTTCGGCTTTTGCTGCTTCGGCTTCTGCTTCTTCTTCTTTGGCGGCGCATTGACTGACGTATCTGGTGATGCCCCGGTCGATATTGTTTCGGAGGGTAACAACCCGTGTGCAGGTGTCCACTTCCCATGGTCAGTACGTTATAACGAGAGATATTATGCCGCGAACGACGTAGTTTTTCGAGACTCACTGAGCTGGAATATAAATAAAAAGTCTCCAAGATGATGAAGAACACGAGGACGAAGGCGGCGAAAATGACGGGTCGCCGATATAGCGCCGTCTTTTCCGACATGAGAGCGATGGCCATTTTGTTTGCTGCCGTCAATATGACAGACCTGGGTTAAAAAAGAACAGGTGGACAGTACAGGTCAAGAAAGTGTCTCAATCATGTCGCCAAGGGTCAGAGGTCATGAATATATACACCAAGAGGAAAGGGGTCGTATTTATTCATCCCAAGGGATAGAAATCGATAGTGCTACGTAGTAAGGGGGACATGGCGTACAGAACCCCACCTCCAAGTAAGCCATGCAATTTCATCATCTTAGTAAGAGCTAAGATTGGCGGTTTTCTTCTTTTGATGTCGTCTAACGTTTGATTTTCTGGACCCTAAGAAAGACTAACAACGTTTTTTTCAGGGGTCTTTGAGCTAGACGATTGGGGGCTGAAGGTGGCTGGCTAACTCTGTTTTTCTGTTCCTGGCGTCAAAGTCTATTGAGTACTAAATCTACTCGCGTATCAACTGACTGATTCGTGTAAACCAAGTAGTAGGTATATACACATAAACTGGACAGTGGTGACAACATGAAACTTTCAGCCATAATTTCAGCCAAAACTTCAGCCCTGTTTTGCTGACGTAGTTATAGCACCATGTACCTAATCTATTCCCTTGTCTAGTCAGGTTGCACGACGATCACTCTAACCCTCAAACGAGATTGACTGTTCCTCCGGGTTTCAGCTCTTCCCCTCCTCTCCACCTGTCACTGCTGGTCTCTGACTCTCTATCGTCCCATGTCCTTGTCGACCAAAAAATGATCCACAAGTGCAACTCGGATCAGAGGCATCTTGTTTCAAGAATGTTTTCGGTAGACATATACGTTAAAGCAGCAGTATAAAGTTTAGAATAGAGTTATCCTCTCTGACGGTAGATGAAGCGTTGCCCGTTATTGCTTGATGGTCGGGAGACTCGGTAACCTTGTTGTGATGGCGGGTCAAACTCTAGAATGAATGGTTTGGGCAGAGATTGATCACCGCTTGGGGTTGAAGAGTATGGTGGAGGTGGAGGGGTAGCATCGTTCTGCGATATGCCCTGTAGCTGATACGACTGCGCGTTCTTTTCAGATGAAGGATCGTATTGACTGGCTGAGTTTGACAGGGGAGAAGATCCTGACAGGAAGGTCTTGATGCGGCTTGTGATACACGGCATGATGTTGTAGATTAAAGATAAAATGATGATATGGAAGTGTAAACTGACAGATTCAAATAAGGAATCTGTTGTTATCACGTATTTATATATCAAAATTAATCTCATCAATTATTGTTGCAACGAATCGATCGTCGTGATCATCGTCAGCGCAGCGATGTTAGCCGTGGCTTAGCTCGCACAATGCTCCAACTCGAGCTGATTAGCGGGAGTTAGCGGGCGGCTGCTGCTATTTTACAGGCCGCAACCCCGACCCAAGGCTTATACTTGATCTGCGAATGCGATCTAGGCTGTGCTGTAAGATGAGATTCGCGAATAGCAGCATTTGGAATGCGAGCTGTATCAGCCCGAGAGGTAGTCATTTGTTCATTTTTGGTCTACAGCAACCAGTTCGCCGCTGTCGGTTAATCGGTATCTTAATAGGAGACGACATGATTACCCGTTACTCTAGTCTGGCTAGTAGGCACTCCTAAAAGCGTTCTAGAATTGAATCTATTGATGGTAGCGTGAGCACCACAACCAGCTATCTGACTGGAATGCAACGCTCCGGGGTGCTTTTTACTAGCCGGTCCGTATCTAATGTCACCATTTTAATACCATTTACGCCACAAAGTAAGCATCCAACACGCTAGCGGTTCAAGCGTAATCCCAAGATCACTTCAACATCACAGTGATAATGGTCTCATTCAAGGATATACAAACTTCCAACGCCCTCATCAACGATGCCACAGCCCCGCGCGTTGCCGTCTTTGTCGGCGGCACGTCAGGCATCGGAAAACTCACCCTCCAAGCCCTGATCGCAAAGGGCACCAGTATCAGAGTCTATCTCGTCGGCAGAGAGAGCGCTCGGCAACGCACAGAGACGTTTATCCAGGAAATGAACACTATCAACCCCAACGCTGAAATCATCTGGGTTGAGGGCGAAGTCTCACTTCTTGCTGACACAAAGAAAGTGTGCGACGTCATCAAAAGCAGAGAAAACAGTGTTGATCTGGTCTTTCTTTCAACAGGCTATGCGCCTTTCACTAATCGGAAAGATACAACCGAAGGCTTTGAGATCTCTCAGACTCTGAGATACTACTCGCGCATCTTGTTGGTTTTGAATCTGCTTCCTCTTCTCAACGCAGCCGAACATGCCAGAGTCGTCAGCGTCCTTGGTGGTGGCATGGAACTCTCAGCTGTCCAACTCGACGACATCGATCTCAAAAGACCTGGAAATTTCAATTTCGTCAAGGCACATACGCAAGCCGTCTCCATGACCACCATGTTTCTGGAACATTTAGCCAAAGAGAACCCCAACATGACGTTTATCCACTCCTGTCCTGGCTGGGTCAACACGGGCAACGTCAGAAGGGGTTTGGATCCCAACACGATTCTGGCTTGGGCTATCTGGCTTCTCCTTGAGCCACTGATTAGCATTTTCTCATTCAGTGATGAAGAATCTGCGCAAAGACACTTGTTCCAAATCACGAGTGCTGCGTTTGGAGGGAGAGGCACGACTTGGGGAGGAGAAGTTGGAGTAAATTCTCATGGACAGAAAGAAAACGGCCTGTTTCTTGTCACCAGTCAGTGTAACTGTACTCTGAATTCAAAGACGGTTGGCATTTTACGAGAAACGACACAGAAGAGAATCGTTGAGCACACCAACGAAGTTTTGGCACCTTTTCTTTGAGGTGATGGATATTTGATTACTCATTGTTACTGAATGCGGTCAATAGCAGCTAACGAGATTTAGTTATATAATCCATACCCTTTGTTTTGTTTTAACCGACGCTGACATGAAAGTGTTGGTGCTACGATGTTACAATTAGATTATTCGTACTTGCAGCCAATTACATGCTTTCCCTTGCAACTGTCGTCTTACTACGGTCGAATTACCTCCGCTCCTGCTCCCCCCCACTCAATAATATCATTCGCTTTCCTTCGTTCTTCACACATTGCAATATGTATCTCATCAACGTCTCAACATATGAACTCGAAGAGTTCCACGGCAATATCCCCAAATATGCAATTTTATCACATACGTGGGGTCCAAGTAACGAGGAAGTTCTCTTCCACGAAATGCAAAATTCTTTGTCAGATATCAAACTGAAAAAGGGCTTTTGTAAAATCGAACTATGCGCCGAACAAGCAAAAAGAGATAAACTACAGTATTGCTGGGTAGATACCTGCTGTATCGACAAGTCCAGCAGCGCAGAGCTGTCCGAAGCTATCAACTCCATGTTTGCTTGGTATCGGAATTCAACCGTCTGCTATATATACCTCGATGATGTCGTTCATCAAGAGGGATCCAACGGAAGAGATGATTCTTTCAGGAACGCAAGATGGTTCACGCGCGGATGGACGCTGCAAGAGCTCGTCGCACCGCGATTCCGTCGGTTTTACGATGTGAATTGGACGGTGATTGGGTTCATCTCGGAAAGTTACTACAGCCAGCAGGCAGTTAACGGTTTTCTTCGCGAGTCTTCGGCTGTGGAAATTCATCTGAATCCTTACCTACCCGAACGGAGCAACATTTCAGGCCAGGTCTCTCAGATCACCGGGATCCCAGAAGATGTTCTCCATTCTGGAGATCAGGCTTCTTTTTCCGTCGCCACAAGAATGTCATGGGTGTCAAGACGTCAAACGACGCGCATTGAAGACCAAGCATACTGTTTACTCGGAATCTTCGATGTTCAGATGCCGCTTTTATACGGAGAAGGAAACAAGGCTTTTATCCGTCTCCAAGAGGAGATTATCAAAAGGCAACCGGACCATACGCTCTTTGCATGGCGTTCGGAACATAACGCGCCAACTCCTACATTCAGCGGCCTTCTCGCGCCATCGCCTAAAAACTTCGCCAGCCATTATTGTCAGGGTTTATCGTCTAAACATGTCGACATGCCATATGAGATGACAAACAAGGGCCTGCATTTGCAAGTACGGCTTATCAAGAGCCGGAAAGCCGCAGACGAAGTATACGCTATTCTGGATGTGAGCCACGGATCAAATCCGAGAAAGGATGTATGGTACGGTATCAGGCTTGGAAGGCTGGACCAAAAAGGCCAGTATGCTCGCATAAACTCGGATGAACAGATGGTTACCGAGGCTGAAACGGCGGATACAATCTACATCAAGCCGAGCCATATCTATGTGCAAAATTACATAAACCATGAATCACCTCTCTACGATCAATTGAAACCTAGCAGAGTGCTTCTTGGTTGCGCGTTGGGGACTATGCTGCTCACCATTCTGGAAGCATCAGGTTCAAAGAGCTGGGATGACAAATCCTTTAGTTTCTGCCCTTCTCAAGACGACCTATTCTACGCAAAGCTGGCATTTGAAAACACGCCTAAACTGCGGAACATGTCCTTTTTGACTATCGGATGGATCGTTAACAAAGATGATATGGAGGGTATAACGTCCCGTTTAGCTATCCTGTCTGACCCGAAAGACTTGCATAGACCGGAAACTGTATGGGAAAGAGGCATTCGATCCGGAATTTCAAAGATATACTCTGAAAAGACTTTCAGTATTATCAACGGAGAGTTGGTGGCAAGAATAATGCTTTGTGATCAAATCATTTACTAGACTTGATATTCATTTTTAATGATACTTATGAAAAAACATATATGTATCTATAGACTGTTAACGCCTTTCTGATTGATAGACATTTGCGAGTTGCGAAAACCGAGCGAGCCTAGTTGCTTACTTCTAAGCCAGAAGAACCAATCCGTCTAACTTGACTTCCCTACGAGTTCTACCCTCCTTCTTGATAATCTCATCAACGGCCGCAGGCTATTTATTCTCATCCCCCTCTGGATACCACCAGAGGCCAGTCCGTGACACTTAATCTGTCTATACGTGCAGTCCACTCCACAGACGTATTTAACAGCGCAGTCATCGCAGCTTCAACCCGCCGATTCTCAATATCAATCTTGATGTCTCTGAAAACCTCAAACTCTTCTCCTTTAACCCAATCTGCATACTTGTTGATAAGCCCCTTGAGTAGGCCGATAGCCAGATGGCATTGACCAAGCTCAAGTGCGTCAGCGACAGCTCTGCAACAGCAAATGTCAACAGCCAGGTTTCGCTTGCCGATCTCAGAGAGGAGCAGCTTGAAATATAATTTCTCTTCCTCGCTTGTGGCTGCTAACCACGCTGACATGTCTCCGCTCGAGCGCCATCTAAATAACTCAGCTGGTTTGTGACGCTGGTAGTCTAGGCTCTCGACATCAAGGGTGGTGATTTCTGCCTCACGGAGCCTGTTGATAGTATTCTTATCACCATATAAGGCCGCGAGGTGAAGAAGGCCTTGCAGGTCACAATCGAACCTATCAGTATGTGCACCCAAACCAAGTAACACGCCAAGAGCGGCGTGGTTGTTCTCTGCTGCAGCTTGCAGTGCTGGAGTATAGTTCCACTTGTCAGAAGCATCTAACATGGCGCCAGCGCTAATTAACGCCTGTACGCGTTGTTCTATCTCTTCGACTGATAACAAAGAGGTGTAGGACGAGGCCAACTCATGGAGTGGTGTTTCACCACCTGTCGTTGCTGAGCTTGGATCCGCACCCTGATCGAGGAGAAGCCTGATGACATGGTGTCCATTGACCTGTGGCGACGATGCTGCAAAATGGAGAGCAGACCTTCCCTGCTTGTTGACAGTTACGATACTGCATTCATTATACTCCAGCAGTGCTCGAGTACACTGTACACTGCTGCGGCTCGCGGCTATCATCAGAGGGGTGATTCCATCCTTATCCTTGACGTTGATGTTCGCTCCACAGCGGAGAGAATTGCTGGTTGCGGCAATGTTATCTGCTTCGCATGCCCAGTGCAATGCTGTCTTGCCACTATCATCTGTGGAATCAAGATATTCATTCTCGGCCGCTCCGATTTGCTCTATATTCAGAAGCCCTTTAGCTGCAGCGTGAAAAGGTGTTAAATTGGAAGGTTTCGTATACGACGGAGTGTCATGATCACTCAGGTCGCATAAGATTTCGAGATGCTTCTTGGGCCAGTTCTGGTGGTCATGTCGTGATTTGAGAATATCTCGGGCCAGTGCAGCAGTCCTAACACTATCAGTTGGATTCATGGGCGTAAGAATGGTGGAATACTTTACCGTTGATCAATACGGTAGCCCCTTTTGCGCAGTTCTTGGACCATATCAAACTGGCGTGAAAGGAGAGCAACCTAATTTGATAAGCATGATTCATAACAGTACACAACATACAAACTCACAAAGATCAGACTATTTCCTCTCTCGTCGAATACATCGATGAACCCGATAGATTCAGTTGCCAATACGCCAATCAACACACTCACGTTCCCAGAGCGGACGTATTCCCAAATAGGATTGTCAGAAGAAATTACTTTCTGGCTACTAAGGGAAAGGGAATCCTTCTTTATCTGACTGTGAACCCGATTTCGAAACCAGTTGGGGAGTTTGTAGTCAATACTTATCTCCGAGCCCCTGGGGCGAGGATAGGAAGATCCTGCACAACCGCATTGAAGCCCTGTTGATGGTTCTCGGTCAATTCTGATCTTCAGGCTACCTAGTGTGTTCCAAGCCCAGCCAGCGTTGGAATTGGCGTGGCACGGACAATGACATAAGTATTTACAATACCAATCTCTTAGTGGCTCTGGTTGTATCGATCGAAGTTTGTATATGAGGCTATTCCCCATTGACTCAGTCGGCGTGTCTGGTAGATTGTGAGACGCTACTGGGTTGCTCACCACCTCTGATTGTATCTGAGTATACGGAGAAAAGTCTTCAAACCCCTGGCGCGTTACGTCCGTGACTATTGATGGTACTCGAACCATGTGAGATAGTTCTGTATTGCCTATATTCTGGACAGCGGCGTCTGGGTCGGAGCTACAAGCATGGCTGATTGATTGCTGAGCCTCACAAGTCGAGGTAGGCTCTACTGCTCTTGTACCTTCTGTGATACTGCCGGCAAGAGGCGTGGTAATTGGATCACGACCTGGGACTGACATGTTTTGTATGAGTTTCTTTGAAATCTGCGATAACTGCTCGTTGATATTTTGCAGGTGATTCTGTCCCGTTGTGAGTGATGTTGTTACTTCTTTTTGGAACTCGATCGTTGCCTTTCCACTTTTTTTGTAACTAATATCAGCATTTTGAGCCCAGGAACAACGTCATGTCAATGGATTGGGGACTCTTCACTGTTGTGTAAATGCTATATGGCCATCGAGTACCAACTGAAGGTCCCGACGAGCCTCCCGAGCAGCCGCACATATACTGCCAATCTTTTTGCGGTGCCAAATCCATTTCAGTCGAGACTTTCGGGGATTACCTGATTGATCAGTCCCTCTGTGGCAATCTGATATGAGCTTTCTTGCCTGGACGATCACACCGTCCAGCTGTATCCAGATAGTACGACAGAAACCTGGTTCAGTAGTGAGAATAGCAGCTAATTCGTCTTTTACTGGTACATTGTCGATTACGCTATCTATGTATTCTTTCGCATGATGGAGCATCTCTAGCTATAAAATGTCAGTTGAGAAACGACAGGCCTGACGATGACCTTGCTCACCTCGCTGATCAGGGTTGTGATCTCGTTTTTTGCATCTCTGAGATCCCGCAAGGCATCGATGGTCTTTGGGATTGTTGCCAGGACTTGACCAATAGCGATAAGGCTGGCCACAAGCCCCAGGACCTCGGCCATCTAGAGATAAGTCGTAGAGTTATACTCTTACTGCTTTGAGTTTAAAGTAACATGAGAAGAAGAAGAGGAAGAAGTAATGATTTAGAAAACTGCAGGCTGTGTACAATGATGCCTACTCAAGTTAGGCTTAAATTCAGGTTACAAGTACGCCTTGTTAGGCAAAATGATACGTCATGCACTTATGCATATTACCTTTATTATTCTAAGTCTCTTATAGTCAAAAGATATATAAACCTATCAGTAATATGTCACTAGTGCAACGGTGTGAAGATAATAGTCGTTAATTGAATCAAGCCATAAAATTCCCAATCCATTTCGAGTATAGAATATGTCGTTGCCAGAATCAAGGACTGGTTGCAAGCATGCTACTATAGTCCCACTTACAAGCCAAATTCCGGATAATAGCCATTGAGTTACCAGAGACCAGGTACCTTTGCTCGTTTAACGTAAGCAATTGAAACGGTTATCAATGCGAACCTAAGTAAAGCACTATGTAGCAGCTGCTATAGGTTTAGATTGGAAGCTTGAATATTACTACATTTGTTTATATGTCTTAGAACACTCGCTCGCTGCAAATGTCTCATAGCAAAATATAATGCTAAGCAACCGTTTGCGTTACTGAGGGGAGGTTTTGAATAGGAATGTCACTACTAGATAAGAGCTGCACTCAATGGAGAGTTACGTTCGCCTTAATTGAGAAGCATGATTTATATAAACCCAACTCAACGTCTTGTCCACTCTATAGCTGCTCATCTACTTATTTCGTTCTCAGTCATTCATTTTGTTCGATCCCTTAGTTCTAACCATGCGCCTAACTTCAGGCCTTCTCTTGGCTAGCGTCTCGGGTGCGTTTGGCCAGTTTACGAGGTTTGCCAATTCCAGTAACTCTGCTATTGAGAGCTCTACCTACCAAGACAGAGCCAGGTCTGGCCTTTGATTTTCAGTACTTGGTCCAATATCTTCAAATGAGTACACATAAATATACGGGTTCCTGGCACCGACAACCGTGGTACCCATGATAAGCATAAGAAGTGGCCATACGATTCAAATCTACAGATGCTATTCCGGTATCAAATTCACACGGGATGCATTGTCCGTGACAAGGGACATTCTCGGCCAACAACTTTTCAATAATAGTCGAAGCAGATATTCCAGGTCCAGCGGAAACAACGTGCATGCATATATAGACTATTGGAACTTTGATCGATATGCATTTTCTAGTTGCCAGGGCGAACACTGCTTACTTCTGAGCCAGAAGAACCCGTCCAACAAACTTGACTCCTCCATGAATTTCAACCTCCTTCTTGATAACCTCATCAACAACCGCAGGCCATTTCTTCTCATCCTCCTCAGTAAACCCAGCCCGAGCAGGCGCCATCAAAGGTCCCAGCATAAACTTCTTCAGCCCGTCATCAAGTTCAGGTCCACTGACAACAATGCTCTTCACCAAAAGCTTAAACTTGGCAGAGTCAAAACCAGCTTCGGCTGTGGTCTTTTCCAGCACGCCTTGCTCGAAGAACTCAGGGTGGGGCAGCTTCAGAGGGGGCAGGTCAGGTCGCACGATGGCTTGGGCGGCGTGAATAAGTTGACCAGCGCCAAAGGTCTTCCAGCATGAGATGACGGCTAGACCATCTGGCTTGAGTGTGCGGTGTATTTCCTTGATTCCTTTTACAGGCTCAGCGAGGGTAAAAACGCTGAAATTGAGGATGCTGTGGGTGAAGTGATCGTCGGAAATCCCTTCCAGGTTTAGTGAATCGAGTATCTTTGATTCAACCTGAGGCCAGGACGTGAAGGAATCTTTAGCCCCTTGGATCATAGGAGGCACATTGTCCGTCACGAGAATATGGGGAACATCCTCTGCCGGTAACCTTTCAAGAATAACTGAAGCACCTATTCCAGGTCCAGCGGCATTGTCGTGCACCACCGAGTCTTTGGTGATAGGCTTGATTGCCTGGACTTCTTTGAATGATTCCTCAAATACACGACGCGTGCTTCTTCCAGTTTGCTGAACATAATTTGCTGCAAAGGCAGAAAAGTAAGAAGAAAACGGAAGGTCTTTGCTTTGAGAAGAAGCCATTTGAAAAAGAGTAGTGTGTTGAATTGTGTTGTTATAGTGTTATTACGATGATTCAAAGTCTGGTGAGATTGCATCCACTTAATATAATCATTTTCTACGGCTTATTCCTCTGTCATCACTCCGTCGGTCGTTTTGAAGATCTGATATAAGCACTAGACTTGTTTGACTAGCGAGAGTGTATATTCGTTATAAATCCTGTCTGACTGGTCGGAGCGTTGTTACCTGCCATTTCACTTAAGCTTATGGCATGTCAAATGTCTCCGAAGACCGAGGTCGAAGCAAAGTGATCGAATTAGTGTCGCATTTGACCAATTAAAATATTAGAATATGATATCGTTCTCCCCCAGGGATCCAGCATAAAAGAAATTGCCACCCATATGATCAGGTCCCTCGATCCCCTGTATTGAGTCTTGCTCCGGGCTGATGATGAAATTATCATTGAAAAGTGACGTTTCGTCGTTAGATATAAACTCCCCTAAGGAGTGGAGATCCTTCCATGAGAAGCTGTTGAAAGGATCAGAGCCCAGGGTTGGTTGACTTTGATCCATTGGAACTTGGTGGGCTCCTCGGTTAATCGAGACGATGGAATCAGAGGGTTGCTCGGCTCTTGAAGCTTGCGATCTGGATCTCCCTAGCATCTTCAACCACAGAAGTTTGAGGGATCGAGCGTAGCGTTGGCCGAGACCCTGTTGATTATCGGAGGTTTTCTGTAGACGAGATATGGTTTCGTATATAGCTCGACGAACACCACGGGCCTCTGAGGGCTTGATAGCTCCAGCAAAAATGGCCTACAAGCAACAAATATCAGTATGCCATGAAGGCAAGAAAGTCAACTCTCTTTCTCATACCTTGAATAGAAACACAGCGGCATAAATGACATAGAGATAGAACTTTAGAGGCATGTATTTGAAAACTTTGACCGGATCAATGAAGCTGTTGATGGTGCAAAGTATCGAATTCGCCGCGTCGATCGACTCGTAAATGAATCTCGCATCCGGTGCAGCAGCAAGTTCTGAAAATAGAGGGCCCGCTGGCCTCTTCCTTTGACGACGGACAATGCGGTTCAGATTGGCTTGGAAAGCGAAAGCATTGATATAGAGACGAAGAAAATCATACGACAGCATCAGAGACGCCTTGACGCAAGGGATGAAGCTAAGTCCACCCCATGATAGTTTCCATCTGCGAAGAACGGCAGAGAAGTCATCCTGTCGAGTCAGTATTGAAGTCAAGTCGTATGGTAAGAGAGCTTACTATGTATCGGACGTACTCGCCTCCTGTATACAGTTGCTCCCTGTGGCTGGTTGATGAGTATAGAATATCGTGAGCATTGCTGAAAAGTTGGGTCATCTCAAGATGAGCCTGGAAAAGAAGAGCTAAGTTATCGTTGCCTAAAGTTTGTGTTTGAAGATACGGGAAGTCAGCAGCTCGCAGATTGATGGATGGGCCCGGACCACGAGACCAGAATCCTTTCCCAAGGCGGATCGACACTTGACGGTCACTCATGTAGCAAGCTAGAACGAGGTTAGTTCTGTATCAAAACAGTTTTGATTAGTTCCTTACCTGCCCAAGCTATCCTTTTCCTACTCAATTCTTCAGTCTTGTCTCCATCCCGTTGTGTCAATCCAGTTTGTTCCAGGTTTTGGAGATATGCGAGACGGATAGCAACGCCCACAAGCATCCACGAGCCTTGGTCTTCTTTTCCGCAACCAATCATAAGATCTTCCTCGAGTGGCTGAGGAGCCCATTCGGCAAGTATCAGCAGTGCTTCGACTGCACCGACGGTTGTTGAGCCGGTATATATCAACTTTGAGATTTGACTCTCCATATATCTGGCACAGGCGGTGTGGGCTTTCGACCAAGAGGGATCATCTTTGGTAGCCACGGTCAGAATAGCTGTGATGAGATACTGCTCTTTCTCTATTGATTCGAGGAGGTGAGTATAGTCGAAAATGGCACTGTAGGCGATGGGAAAGAAGATGTGAAAATTGTCATGATATCTAGAATGATATTTGTCAGCATTGTACAAGCCCAGAATTACGATAGTTGTGTAAACTCACTGCTCAATCAGAAATGATACCTCTGAAAGCGTAAGGGCCCCGGATTCCATAGGCGGGTAGTTGCAAACGCCCTGAGATGCACCTGTAACGCGCCCTGGACCTTCAGCCTGTCTAACCGCCTCTTGGGGCTGGTCGCGGTTATGTCTCTCAGGTTCCATATCGGCGACATGGGCCAGCAAATCAAGAGCGTCTGAGGGATTGAGAAGATCCGCAGATGTGAAATGGCCCTGGAGCTGCCCCGCGTCACGTCCTTCCTCCTCTTCTTCGTCGTCTGTATTTGATCCAAGGTGCGAAGACAGCCATTCACTAGGTTCTTCCGTATCTCGAGATCTTTGAGCATCGGAACGTGGTTGCGTGTCCATTTGCCTAATAGTTCCGCTTTCTGACGTTTTGTGGGATCCATGGGATGGCTGATGGTGACTTAGACGCTGGCCTTTGATGCGACGTCCGCCTCGGCGTGAAGTAGCGAGAACGCATTCTTGGTGTTTTTCGATACAACGACGACATGGAGGGTCTCCAGGTATGCCAGTAGAATCGCTGTGCAATAGTAAGTTAGCAATAAGTATTTAATTAATCGCCAAGAAGTGGCCTACAGATCACAGCGCGTCTTCCGAGATCTGCAAGCGATACATGCTCTCGAAACTCTCTTGTCAGTGTCTGCTAATGGTGGAGTCATTGTCATTGCAATGTGCTGGGTCAAACACCGAAAATAGAAGGAGCGTGCGGCATTTGAACGAAAAGGACCGACCGGCGACACCTGCCTCGGCCCTGCCATTCAATGCCAAGATGAGCATAGACGGGAGATAGACTTTAGACTAACGATGGATAGTCCCAGCGCCAAAGTCACAGGAAGGAAGGTACGAACGGACGGGATGTTCCGTCCATTTCGGGCCAACGGAAATTGCACCAAATTGATGAATTATGGGGCGTCAGTTTACTGAATTCTACCGTATTATTTCTCTACTTCAAGCCACCGCTCAGTAATATATCCTGCCCAGTCAGGTATCCGTTCTTTGCCATCCTATCAAAAGAATCAGTAACCTTGATCCAAATTCCAACAGATCAGACTTACATGATTATCACACTGCAAACCTCGTCGGGACACCCCAGTCGATGGACTGGTACAGACGTTGCAATGGCGAGCCCAGGGTCCGTATCTTTGAGGCCTTCCAAATCACACCCTTTATCCCATGTCCTATCACCAAATTGTTAGCTACTGTAACATTCTTGAGTGGATAATCACAACATACTCCGATTTGGGAGGAGGAATCATCCCCGTGGAGCCAATCATAGCTGGAGAAATCTGTATAGTTAGCACTATCTAGATCATGGCAAGGCAGAAGATAACTTACTATGTTAACTGTGATGCCTTCAGGTGCCAACAAAGTAGCCAGATTCTGGCCCATCGAGCTTTGAAATTGTGTCAGTATAACCACATCCCGAAGCTTGCGGATCCGACTTACCTGAGTGCTCCTTTGGAAGCCGCATAATGGCATCCATTGAGTCCACTCCCACGAGCTGCAATACTTCCAACCAGTATCACACGTCCCCACCCTTGCTTCCTCATCCCCTCGATACAACCTTTCGTAACCACAAACTGGCTCCGACTGTTGATCTCCATCATCTCATCCCAATCGTCCTCTTGTATATTTGCCACATCGCGGATCCGACGTCCCAGTCCTGCGTTCGCCACCAAAATCGATACTGCGCCATGCTTGGATGATACGGCGTCTTGACTGAGCAAACTTGGCACAAGAGATCTTGTCGATTCCCTTTGGGAAAGATCTGCTTTCACTGTCACAAACAATTGTGATGGGTATGTCTTGCTGAGTTCTTGTGCAAGGTTGTCGGCCTTATCTTTGTTGGAAGAGTAATGAATGGCAATGTCGCAACCTTCAGAAGCAAGGGCTCTGGCTACAGCGGAGCCTATTCCGCCACTATAGATGTCAGTCAGTCAATTGCATCAGATTTTGGTTCTCGTTGGATCCAAACACACCTTGAGCCAGTCACCAAAGCCAATCGGCCTTTGATATCATTGTTAACTGGCTGTAATCGAAGCGTCATCTTTGTTTGTTCCTACAATCTGCAGTAACATATGTATATGTTTCTTGATCACTAAACCCGACGTCTTATATGAAACGCTGACCTTGCAAACCTTAAGCAAAACCCATCCATTCACCGCCGTCGGCGTTCCGACTCCCAATGCCGTTTCAAATACCGACGGCAATTGATTTATCAGTCAAGTCTAGAACGTTTCTTTCTAGTCTGATACATACTGCAGGTGGCCTAATCTTCCCCACAGCATTAAACTAGCAAACATGGGGACCCCAGACAACGCTAAAGAATCATCATGTCTTTATTAACCCATCATGCCTCTCGTTTAATGTTCATCTCGGTAACCCACATCTCCAGGATTCAACACTGAACCCTAATTCTCTCTGTTACATCTCTGGTGTATCGAATCGATCATTGACTGCCAACATGGAGTTGCAGGGTCAAAGCCTCATCTTGACCGTCAGTGTCTTGACGTCGCTGGGTTTTATGCTCATTGGTTATGACAATGGCCTCATGGGCGGTCTTGTCAATACTTCAGCCTTTAAGGATACATTTAATGATCCTAATGCCGACATGATTGGTGTCATTGTTGCGATTTTCGAAGGTATGTTGTTCTCCCAAAAGAAAATACCAATGACTTCCACTCACATTTAAACTCCTTAGTTGGGTGCTTCTTTGGTGCCATCTTTACATCCATCTGGGGTGAAAGGCTCGGTCGTCGTCGCTCAATTCTTATCGGCTGTATTGTCTTGATCATCGGCTCTGTCCTCCAGGCTGCTTCTTATACTCGAGCCATGATGATCGTCGGCCGAGTAGTATCTGGTATCGGACTTGGTACCATCAACTCGACTGTCCCTGTTATGCAGGCAGAGTTCAGTCCCAAGTCCAGTAGAGGAATCTACGTCTGTGCCCAGCTTTCGACGCTCAACTTTGGCATTTTCCTCGTCTATTGGATAGACTACGCTCTGTCTTCTCATACAGGAAGCTATGCCTGGCGTGTGCCTGTCATTCTTCAATGCGTCCCCATCATTGTCATGATCTGCCTCTTGAAAATCATCCCCGAGACGCCACGTTGGCTGGCAGCACACGACAGACCAGAGGAGTGTCTCCAGATCCTCGCTCGGATTCATGGTACTTCTATTGATGACCCTGATGTGCGAGTCCTCCACAGCGTCATCACTCAAACCGTCGCCTACGAGACGTCGATCGGCTCTGGTTCCTGGAAAGATCTCCTCAAGGAAGACAGCATCAAGTCTCGCAAGAGACTGCTTCTCTCGTGCACTCTCCAATCCTTCCAACAACTCGGCGGAATTAACGCTATCATTTGTAAGATTTCCTTGTGATTATGTTGTGATCAAATGCTAAAACTGCTAGACTATTCGACTACCTTGTTTGAGAAGAGTATTGGCTTCTCAGCTCATATGGCATCTCTCATGTCAGGTTTCTTACAGACATGGTTCTTCATCGCATCTTTTATTCCATGGTTCTTGATAGATCGTATTGGACGTCGACCTCTGGTGAGCATGGATACTATTCTCAATAATTACCCAAGCTGACAGTCCTATAGCTCCTTTCCATGACAACTGTCATGGCTGCCACCATGGCCGTCCAAGCTGGCTTGATTTACCAAGTGCAGAACAACACAGCCTCAGCACATGCTTCTGGAATTGCAGCAGCGGCAATGCTTTTCATCTTCCAAGCAGCATTTACCATTGGTTTCCAAGCAACTGTTTGGGTCTACCCGTAAGTTTCGATTTGCAGACGCGCAGTCGAAAGTTTTTACTAACATATTCCAGCTCTGAGATTTTGCCCCTTCGCCTTCGACAGCGTGGTTCATCTATTTCCACAGCTTCCAACTGGATCTTTAACTATGTAAGTATTTTACTCACAAAAGAGAAAGCATACTAACTCGTTTTTAGATGATTGTACAGATTACTCCTGTCTCGATCAACAACATTGGCTGGAGAACATACATCATCTTTGCAGTACTGAACGCTTTCTTCGTCCCGGTTATCTTCCTGTTCTTCCCTGAGACCAAGGGTTTGGAGTTGGAGGATATTGACCAACTTTTTGGCGGCGAGGATATTGCTAGAACCTTGGATAACAAGAGCGATGGCACTGTGGTCACGGTGGAGTCTGTGAAGCGAGATGGAAGTACCTAGATGGGTGTCTAATAGCCAAGCCCTTTTCGTTAAGAGCTTCATAAATATCTGTAGTATAAATAATTCAATTTATACATTCAACATATTGGAACATAAAATGCAATAATCACACTGTGGCACAGCTCGGCAGTTAACAAGGCTTATGCAGGGCGCTACTCAATTGTAGACGTCATGTACTCTCATGCATCCGGCGATTGATATGATCTAGACTAGCCTCTTAGCTTCTCAGCGATCGGCTCACTGCCAGCAGTTGCCGCTTAGCCGCTGAGGGGTAGCAGAAGCCGCATTCGGGCAGGCTAGAACGTTACACAAAGCAATGGCCGACGCCATTCATCCCCCGAAGCCGGTGATGATGCATTCCAATTGCCAGCCATGTTGATTGTCGCATTCTACCCGAGAAATATAGAGGTCGGCATTTTCCATCCTTGGTAATGAGCAATTCATCATAGCCCCTTCGCAATGGCATTCAGAGTCTACAACAAGTCTGGACAGGCCATCTTCGGCGCGTCTCCAACGCTAGACCTCCTGCACGAGAATCATGATTATCCCTTTGCCCACGAAGCCAGCGTCTTTATTCCCGAGCACAATTCCCTGTTCATCACGAGCAACCAATACAGTGATCCTCAAACTGGACAACGCAAAATTCAGATAAGCAAGGTTGATCTATCTCCCGATGGAGCATTTCTTGGCTGCGAGGAAATCCAAGCACCGGCCGTGCCCATGGCCAACGGAGGTGTGAATTACAAGGGTGGTATCCTCTTTTGCGCACAAGGCACTTTGGAAGGACCCGGTGGTCTTGTCTTTATGGAATCTACGCCTCCATACCGCTGTTCAACTCTTATCAGCTCGTTCTTCGGAAGGGATTTTAACTCTCTCAACGATGTCGTTGTTCACTCTGATGGGTCTTTCTGGTTCACGGATCCCATCTATGGATATGAGCAGGGTATACGTCCTAAGCCAAGATTGCCATGTCAGGTCTATCGGTATGATCCCAGCGATGAGTCTATAAGGGCAGTTGCAGATGGATTTGGCAGACCGAATGGTATCTGCTTTAGTCCTGATGAGAAGACTATATATATCACGGATACGGACTGGATACACGGCGATGGATCGACCGATGATTTCCGAGTGTCAAACATGTAAGTCGTACAGTATTTGCCACACTTTTACAGACAATTTACTAACGGTATACCATCAGATATGCCTTTGATGTAGCAACAATCTCAGGGCAGCCGTTCCTCACCAATCGAAGACTGTTCGCCATGGCTGATGTTGGTGTACCCGATGGAATCAAATGCGACACAAACGGTAACGTCTACAGCGGCTGCGGGGATGGTGTTCATGTCTGGTCGCCAGGTGGAATACTGTTGGGCAAGGTTCTCATCAAGGGCGGCGTTGCAAACTTTTGCTTCGGAAGAAACGGCGAGCTTTTCATGCTCAATGAAACTAAGTTGTGGCGAGCTCAGCTAGACAATGGCGTAAAGGGAGCTTTACTTAATATTTAAAACATGTATGTCAGAAATTCGTTGCATATAATCTCATTTCTATCAAATTCGAGCTACGTCTAAGAAGCTGAAAGATGAAATATCAAGGTAAAACGGCCATCATGATTGCTCAGACAACAACTCGTTTCCGCTCCAATTTGGTATACCAGTAGTAAATCCCAAGCAGTTTTCGTCAGTATCAAGGTTTCCGTACAAGGCGTTCTCAAAATTACCAGGAAGAAGATTGTCAAACATTTCCTGAGAATAGCCCTCCCAATTTTGCGATTCGATGCCACCTACATGGCCCCCAAAACCAGCCAAGTTAAATGAATCATTGGCAGCATCGTCCCCAAGAAGTGTCTCGTCCACTGGAGTTTGTAGGTCAAACATGGGGAAGTCTTCAAGTTTTAGCCCAGGAAACTGGTGAGAGATAGGTGTTTCTTCAAGAGACGGTGTAGATGCCTGGTACTGAGTTTCGCGCTCTGTGATCGCTTCAAAGAAAAGCTCGCTGTTGAGGTCGTGCTCTTGAAATATTCGTGGAAGATACCTGTCCCATATCATGTCAACAATTCTTTTGCACTCGGCCCCCTTGAACTCCGATGCTGAGATCGCTTCTTCGAGGATCTCCTGAGATCTTTTGCTGCGAAAGCGAGCTTCCGCCCTGTCCATGCAATCACTCGTCGCCTCATTGATGTAAGGGCTGAAACCGGGCTGTTCTCCGGGGAAGAGAACACTGTAGAACCTGAACCATTGTTTCTCGTGAGACAGACTGCTACTTGCGCGTGGGACTAAGATCTCGAGTCGCATGTTCTCCGTAATAAGTCCTGGAGGGGGGTCAGGGGTGGAAAACAATTTGCATATATCATGTGCTTCCTCCTCCTTGCTTGTTGTGTAAATGGACCAACACCTGTCGCAGTGTTCCTTCCAATGGACCTTTTTGATATGGTCTCTTATACCCCTGATTTGTGTAGGTCTGATGGTGCACGCGTACTCCTTTGGTTTCCATTTGACAAATGGACAAGCCCAACGCTTCTCGTTTTTGCCAGTATCAGATGGCTTTTTCTTCTTTCCCTCGGGATATTCGTCTTCACTTTCTCCATCACCGCCCAGTGCTTTGCGTTTGTGTGACTTCTTTTCAACCCTAGCCTTTCCGTCTAACCTCTTCTTTTCGCCTTCCCGATTGCTCGAGGCGCCTTCGGTGATCTTCTTCGATGCTGCAGTGGTCCTTCGGTTTGAGGTTTGCGGCGCACATGACCTGTAAATGTCATCAATGAGCAGTTCTACAATCCAGTTTGCGTATCTGTGCATAGCAATCATTCGATTTGGATCAGAAGGCTCTGTAACGGTATTGCTGTCCATTGTGTCCGAAGAGTCGGAGGTGCTGATCACAACGGAACTCGTCGTAGATGCGAGCTCAAGGTCCTCCATCAACATTGTAGGACTTGAGTGCTCCATACAACCTCCCATGCCAGCCATACTGAACGACGTCGGCATGGAAGCCAGAGCATTCTGGCTTTTCGACTCTGTTGCAGACTTGTGCGATTCTGACAAGACACGTTCTGAACCCGGATCGACTTTGGAGAATTTATCATCTGGTGTACTGGTAGCCCGCAACGGCTCACCGCCAAAACACAGGCCAGAAACCTGCCACGAAAATTCGCAAGATCGTGAGAACAAAAAGAAATCTCTGCCCCGGGCGACTGGGCTTCCTGCCGGTCCTGCTGGAAGTGTGGGCAGCACCCGAAATGCTTTCAGGTGGTATAGACAGAGATGCTCCCGACTGTGAGATCGTCGACAAAGTCATAGGCCTTGCGTCCAATGCTTCAGGCAGCCTCAGCGGTATGGACGGGAGTATACTCTCTTCTGGTCGATGGTGATCAGAATGTTGAGAGCTCAGATACAATTCCGGGTGTGAAACAATTGGATCTCCATGGACATCGCCCAAGGCCAATAGCAAGGGACCATTGGCGAGGTCTTCCTCACGCGTAGAGAGACCTGTTGAAGCTGATTCTAAGATCTAATAGCAGAAATGTCAGTGGAAAGGTTCTCTTTCCAAGCATTATATTGACAGGGGATGTGGCCAACTCACTCTGAGCGAAAGTTTAGTGGGTGCTGTGGTATCTGGCGAGTCGCCAGCATCATGTTGCGTCGTCGCATCAACTTGGTCAGACATGATTTGGAAACTTGAAGAAAATAATAATAGATTGCAATACGTTTTGTATTCAAATGGTGAGGGGATGAGGATGAGAAAGGAAGAATGAATGTAGGGGAGGTCGCGAAATCCTCTATCATTTTATGTAGAATCATTTTGCAGTTGTGACTTCTTTTTCGCCCATAATCGAGGTATCGACAGCATTTCTCATGAACCCTGCAAAACGCTGTTGGTGGCTGAACGTGAGACCCAATAAGCGCTCTCAAAACCAGTTCCCCCTGGTCGAAGAAAAGAAGAATAGAGTTTTGATTCGTTAGGAAAGCAAATTCCAGATGCTGGGATAGGAACATGCACGAGTTGACCGCCATAATGTGCTGGTGTTGGTTGTATCAGGCCCAAAACCAAATTCACGGTTCTAGGATAGGTAGTACCTGTCGTGCTCTTTCCTTCCAATCTATAGCTGGTTTAGGTGTCCAAGACACGATCATATACGCATAGCTCCAATACTTGTTGTCTACCTAATTAAACATGCCTTGATACACATCAAATACGGGTTAGCACTGTTATCTCCAAATCTACTCTGTACCCAGGGCTCTATTTACCAGAAAGATGGAATTGACTGAAATACTTGTGCATGCTTACTATTAAGTAACCCCTGTTAGAATAATTTCGGATACTACCAACCAGGCACTAAGCGTAATTAAGACGGACTGTAAGGCTTAGGTTATTGTGCCATCAAGACTTGCATCTTCCTTTATACTGCATTGCTCTATACGCCACTATTCAGCTGTTTTAAACTTCGAGGAATTTAATGACAAAGACCTGACATTCAGATAAACATTTCTAGCTCGTAGCCCCCGTCTTATCAAACTATTAAAATTCTCTAGCGAGCTCTTTTGCTCCTCATTTATCAACCATTTGCCGAGGCGATTAAAAACATGAAGCTATCTAGTTTGGGTACTAAGTAGACTGATGAGTGAAGCAAAGTATTAGTATTGCCGACCGTATCAATTTATTGATGGTACCGATTTCTATCCTAAGATTAGTTACCTAGGTTAGTAGAGAAGGAAGAAAACAGTAATACTATAGGGTGGGAGTTGGAGTATTGATGCAGACACTGTTCAGTAGAAGGCAGTATCGTTTTTCCGCGTCTTGTCTCGGCGTTATCCGCACTGAATACCCGAATAGTACATACTGCAGCGATGTAGCGAATCATTGTCGCTGTCGATGTTTGTGAGCGATGCCTCGGTTGCAATCAACTGCTAGCATCCAGCACATCATCAACCTCACTACTGGGAAGTTCAATTAGTGGCTAGCTGGCGACGATCATATAATATCAAGCTACCAAAACCATGGCTGAACCCTTGAGCCTTGTGGATGAAGTCATAACCTGGGGATAAATGAAGTCATAAAGCCGATCATGAATTCAGGGATCTAAATCAGAAGGCAACAAACCATCTTATCTTATCTTAACGGACAGGTGATAGCGACAATCATGACAAGGATAAGACTCAGCCCAGAAGCTAAAGCCGCAGGTCCTGGGTCCTTATTTTAGGCCATAAAGCCGCCCCACGGTAGTTGTCGCTTGGCCTATCCTCGGCGAGCTGCCCTGGACTACAGTACCTTAAGTACGCCACGATCGGATGTAAAGGCTCGGCCACTTCCATTTCCCTTGTACCATGCAACTGGCGCTTACAATCTGACAACAACGTGTTTCTCCCGTTCGTATCCTTAACCTAATCGACCCAATATAGCTTAAATATCGGTGAAATTAAGCCTATGTGGTGGATACCAATGACCCCAGCTTGGCAATTAGACTCATCCATCGCTCCATTTTGGCCCGCTCAGCCTTGTTCGGACTTGTCCCTGCAGGGATACGATCTCCGTTGACTCCTCTGTTGGGCTCTTTCGTGTTGCTGTGCCTCTCAGAGTCTCATTTCTTTCGTATTGACCAACAGCTGAGCTGTTCGGTGATGACTCAAGGTGGATTGGCAGGCAGCCGCAGAGGGGCTGGAAGGATTTGACTATGCTGTGTTTTCTGTCGATCGTGACATCGCAAGCACTGGGTCCTGCATAGTATAAGTAGACGTTGAATTCCCGCTTCAAGTTGTTGTTATTGCCATACTATCATCATCTCTCAGAAGCATCACAACTTCACACACAAGCTTATCCACCACACAACCAACCCACTTGCAAACATGCAGTCCAAGTACCTCTCTATCCTCGGCGCTACTGCCGCAGCTGTCACAGGCGTCTCTGCTCGTGATATCCAGCATGTCGACGTTGTCCACATCTTCGAGACTCTTCACGTCTCCGAACAAGTCCGCAACTTCACTCCCAACAAGCGCAACATCGACGCCCTCTTCGCACGCGACTCGAATGATGAGTGTCTAAGCTCGGCCACTTCCATCCTGCGAGCCTTTCCCACTCCAACAGGCAGTCTTAGAGCCTATGTCAGCACTGCCCAATCTCAAACCAACCCTTGCACTCTAGAGGTTCCTGCTACGCTCTCCTCAGACTTGATGAGCTACTACACCAGCTTGACCGAGTGGGAGATGGACAACGGCGACGGTTTGATCAAGTTCATCCAAAAGTGCGCCAGCCAGGATGACCTTGACGAGATCAACAAGGAGCTGGGCGGCGGCTCGGAGTGCTCTGGTCTTGGAACTGTTCTTTTCACCGCTGCCAGCGCCACAAAGACTGTCGATTTGCAGACTGCATTCCCCGACTACACTGTCGCCTCTGTGCCCACCACCGTCAACAACGCTGGTGTTGCCCGCGATATTAGCAAGTTTGCTGCTGCTGCCGCTGCAGCTGTTGCCGGCTTCATGATTTCTGCTTAATTGGGATGATTTGGCGAGGGATCTGCCATTGTGACGACTAATGGATAGAGCGTTAATCTTTTTTTTGTATCAATTTCTTTGTATGATATCCGGTTTCGAATGCACTTTTTAGAGTCGACTCTTTATTGCATATGTATACCCAGTCGATGAACAATACTACCTCTGTTACTACCTATAACTCAACCTCCCGATCAGTTGTGTTTTGAACTGTTCACTACTTAATTGTTGGACACATCTACCTTGACACTGACTACTAAGTAATAGTAATGCAATCATTGTATTAGCAGGTAGGTGCCTGCTAATCTCTGGATCGATGCATCTCCCCGTATTTTGGCAGTTAATTTTTAGGCATCCCTCTAGTTAGGTACCCATGATACAAATAATTTCGGGCGGTAGGCTGTTAATTTCTATACTTTAAATACCAGTGGCCATTATTTCTGTTGTCGCCACGATCGGATGCCCTAGCTGCAGCAGATGATACCCTCTACCATCTTCCAAAAGCCACCAACAAAACAATCTCTCTCTTGAGCGATCGCTCAAACCCCCCTTCGCCTCACGTTGCGACAGTCTTGTGCTTCTTCCACAGCCCAGGACGATATACCGCCAAACATTTCTCACACTCTCCGCATCCCATACAATCTGGGCCCCATTCACCAGTGTAAAGGTTCGGCCTCCAGTCCGCCGGTCTCTTCCCTCCACAGGGGCCGGTCTTAAGGTCAAACCGATCAGGCCTGGCAGGGAAATTCTTCCAATAACCTCCATCATCTCTGTTCATGAAAGTGCAGATGCGTACGCCGGCCTTTTGTCCCGCAGCGATGGTCTTTTGGAAAGCAAGCTTCTTCCACCTCCACCACCGCAACCTACTTGAGAATTCCACATTTTCGACATAGATGACTTTGAGGTCTTTGTAGGCACCTGACTCGATGAGTCGTGCGAGCAAGAAATCAAGGGCTTCTAATGGCTCGTCCTCGTCATCCCGAAGGTCCGTTTCCCCCCAAACATATATTGCTTCCATGCAAGGCGGAAAGGCTTTATAAAACCATTCGTCCTTCACCATGTCTGGAGTATCTTCGTAATCAGGATTGCATGCCTGATCCGTAATACCAGAAGCTGATATGCTGTGAAGCTTGATGGCCTTGAAACCCTTCAAGTCAGAAGGGAGATATGTAAGCCACCCGAACTCGCCACAGAGTGTTTCGCCGTTATAAACGACGAGTCGTTTTAATTGTGGGTTCTTGTAGGAAAAGTCGCACACCAACGTGCCAGCCTCGTTGAAATCCTGCGAAGATGGGTCTCTGGCCCTGATAGCAAGTGTGTCCAGTTCTTTTGGTGCGTTGGCAAGGACTTCGAAGAACTCGGCGGAAAGATTGGCAGGGCTATCGAGAAAGAGATATTCGACACTTGAAGTGCTGTCGGGGAAGTCATACACCTCGTGCAATTCGAAATCCTCGTCCTCATCCTCGTCCTCCTGGTATTTGTCATCGAAAAAGTCGCAGAAGTACAGTTTCTTGAGATGGGGGAGATGTAAAAGTAATGCCAGGATAGAACCCTGTAGCAATCCATTGTCCTCTTGATGGGGCAATAACCCAATCGAAACACCAACCGCCATATTTCGTAGCGACTCAAAACCTGGTGGCCATTCACCGTTACCACATTTGCTCCACCTGATGGCACTTCTGATCCAACGGAGAACTGACCAAGAATCTTTCGGCCGCTTGGCAAATCTGATGCTGTGAAGTCGAGGGCATGAGGCGATAAGGAGTGTTTTTAGATATCCATCATCGCCAGACTCTAGAGTGTTTTGAATTTTGTTGATATCTCTTCCGGAGAGCTCCCACAATTCGGTTCCTTTTTGGGTGCATCTTTGTAGTTGTTGTTCGCTCAACGCTGATCTCGAAGGATCCTCTTCAACAAGTCCGTATGCACCAGGCAGCTCTGGAACCCACGACCGCCAGTCTTTCCAAGTTTCCCGACTACCCCAAATCTCCAGCTCACGGACATTCCATCTCTCAATTTCCGCCGTGGGGCCAGCTCTCAGCAGGTGAAGCACTGTTTCCGGGGACAAGTCCGAGGTGACTTTGTACTTTTCGCAAGCATCTCGATGCTGCTTCAAGACAGGTTGACATAGACGGTACACGGTAGAGCAGGTGAGAGCGAGAGTAAGGATGGTGGAAGGACAGTCGTAGTCGACGATTTGGAAGATGAGCTCAGGTGAGAGACTCAGCAGCAAAGATGCCCGCTCCATGATCCTAAAGAAAGAGACACTTAGAACAGATCAGACGAAGGTATTAGCATGGTCTTTGGGCTATTTACTCACCAATATTCACACCAGCCAATAAAACATTGCCGGTTCTTCTGCGATGAATTTGCCTCGTAGTGTTGATGCTAGATGAGGAAGGAAGGGTGCTGGTGAATGTGTTGCCTGCCCAGGGGTTGCCTAGGTACTGATTTAGCGGTTGACATAAATGTTACATCATTCTTAGTGTGTGTATAGGCTAAAAGTGGATTGGTAATTTCGTCTGGGTTGCTTCCACCAAATCCCTTTTTTTATGCAACCCGCCTAAAAGCCTAGAAGACTAATCCAAATAGCAGAAACCGATGTAATAATTTCATCACTTGTACCTCCAACGATTAGCTTCTATATACTCTGCGCTTGCGCATGTACTAAACCAGATGAGTCTTATATGCCATACAGAACCCAGTGGGTAGCAAAACATTGGCCTCCCAAGTCTTTGGGTATAAATATAAACAGCATGAGAAGTCTGCTTCACCAGACTGCAGCGAGACCAATGTGTTTTCGTTCAATCGTCACCAAGACAGAGTTGAGCCTAGAGCAAGCCCACTGAGTCACCATGCAGTACATTTGTCAAGAATTTAAATGTCATGTTGGTCTATATCGTATGCCTGTAGACCCAGTTGCCCTTTCCTCCTCATAATAATTCTTCCAAATAACAAGGCGAGAATCACACCACGCCACGAAATGAAACTTCATCCTACCCCGACACTGATTTCTGATATGATGATTCGCACAACCAGAAAGAAGGTCATCGCCTCAACACGCTTGGTTGATCCCTCAGAGCATATCGTCGTTGCGGTCACTCTCCGCCTTGTAGCCCTTCTTGAACCAGCTACCGTCTTCGTTCAAAACTAGCCTCTCCTAAAGTGCCAGCTTCTCCAACTTGTCGTACAGCGGCGTTCCAAAACCACTGACAGGATCCCATCCTTTGACCGCCTCCCAACCTGCACCGGGTATTTTGGGCGCGGGAGTGCCTTGGAGACTGAAGCCCTGACAGCCATAGTTTCTGCCATCTACAATACTAAATCGATGGTTAGAATACAGAAGTCGAGATGGATCCATATGAACTTACTCAGTGAATCCTTTGTATCCCTTCTTATAGATCCAAGGGTTGAGGAATCCCATCGCAGGCTTACCCTTTCTCAGCCTCTCATTCGAAAGGAGGGCAACAATGGCCCCAAATGTTGGCGCTGCCGCACTATCACTGTGTTAGTTCCCTCGATGTGGTGGTACATTTGTCTTGCTTACCTTGTTCCTGTTGCAGGATACACTTCGCCGCGGACCATGACCGGCAATTCAGCCGCAATAGCTGCCACATCAGGGTAGGCTCGTCCCTTCGGGTTATAATAAGTCTGCCACTTTTTGCCATACTTCTTTAGGTATTCCTTCACAGCCTTTTCCTGGTACTCAGGGCGCGGGAAAAGATCAGAAAACCCGCCACCGGTCGAAAACGGCTCTCCTTCTCCATCGCTCAATGCAATCTCAGGACTATTACCTCCCGTACCACCAACAGTGGTGACGTACGGACAAGCACTGGGCCATGTAGGGAGAAACTTTTTTGTCTTCTTTCTATCATTTGATTGACATGCGACACCCACACCTTGATTACCAGCTGGGACTATGATTGAAACGCCCCGCGTGCCAATCTGTCCAAACTTGTTGCAGACCTGACGGGCATATTGCTTGGGAAGATGCTGTTCGTATTCGCCCCATGATATGGAAATGACCGAAGGAAGTTTCTTGGTAGGCAGGTTCAAGATATGTTCAGCAAACTCGAGCCAGGTCTCAATGCCCTGTCCTGGTGGCAAACTGCAACGTTCTATTAGCAACACAAATTCCCTGATATGACACAAACCACTTACTCGAGATCAGAGATATAGTCCGTGTTGATACCTCCAACAGCCAGGTGTTGAACTGGAACTCGAGAGGCTAACGAGACGGCATATTGGATGTTCAAATTCCCTTCGTTCTCGGGGACATTGTCACCTTGCGTGTTTTTGCCGCCATTGGCAAAGTCGTCAGAGAATGTGACGCCCTTGAGTTCAGGAGCATATCGTCGGAGAAACTCTTGGAGCTCATCGCGTTGAGATGTCATCTAATGTCTGTCAGTCGGGAGTTTTTACATGATAAATAGAGTCTTCGTACGTTTAGGAAGCTGACAGTTGTGTATAAAGAGCCCTTCGCAGCATTTGGGTACTTCTTTGGCATGTTGTACAGCTTGCGGATGCACGCAGGGGTTGCTTCCGTCTTACACTTCTTAAGGTCAATCGGTCCTGATCCACCATAGTTGCCGTTTTTGGTAGACCGTGGCTCCTTTTCGCCCTGGGCATACCGCTTCATCACGGTAGGTGCAGTTTCTTCAAGACTTCGGGCGTGCTGGAAGCTTGAAAAGAGTGTTGTGGGCTGAATTGATGCGATGTGGCGGCGGATCTCGTGGGGAACAGAGTACTCTCTCGTTCTAACAATGCTTTTGTCATCGCGGGCGAACACAGAGAAGCGAGTGCTGAGCATTCCTTCAGCATTCTTGACAGTGGTTCGAATGTGAAGCCATTCGCCCTCGTCGCGAACGTGATGGTCGGGAACTCCAGCCTCGGAGAGCCAGCGCTTGACAGACTTGGTAGCCGAACGAGAAGGTTTGAGAAGAGCTTTGGCAGATTCACGAGAGAGGTGCTTGCCATACTTGTGATGGTCGGGATCGGAGACTTCGTAGATAGTACGCTCAAGTAGCTTGTGGTCTTCCGGTTCGAGTCCAATAGAGAGATTGATGAATTCATCAGGGGAGGGAGAGTCTGATTCCTGCCATCCAGCAGGAGTCTCGTTCAATGACTCAACCACAACTGGGACTGCCAGAGCAGACACCGCGCTGAGGAGGAAACCCCCAGTCTTGAGGAGATTGGTCGCCAGCATGGCTTGAGTAGGGGTTCAAAAGAAAGAGTAATAGAGTGTTTGCAGGTTTGCTTGTGGAGGTGGGCTTGAGAACTTGCTGATAAGCTGAAATATCGCCAGGAGGCTACTCTCTTTATATCAGGCTCCAGAGAATATTGCGTCTGATGTAGAACGAAGTATCAATTCTACACCCCTGTCCCAGTTGGTGTTGTGGCTGCTATCCGTCTTCCCATTCTAGTAAGTGGGCGTTGAAGAACAATACTAAGCCACTTCATATTGTTCGTGGCACGTTCCTTCCATCAACCAACACCATCAACCAACAGTCCCAATGGTGCGGGTCCTAAACATTACTCCTGCCCTGTAGGGAGGGGAGGCTTTCAGTTTCTTCATGTCGCATCCTCTTCCAGATGAGGAAATAGCGATCCTGTGGCGTCGACCAGGAAATTCCTTGGTCATGGCTCCGGTGAGTCAGTCTTTCTAGAAGGGCGGGAGAAGTTGTTAGATTGATCAAACACTCGCACGGCATCATTCAGGCACGACAAGGAATACCTAAGAATGCACATTGGACAAAGACTGTAGTTACAGGTTCCGTCGCACTGTCAGCAGGTTAAGTCTAAATGTCACTATATTGTGTCTGTCGTTTTGTAGATGTGATGGAAACCATGAATCTGGGATATGCCTTTCATTCCATACATGAGGCACCTAAAGAAGCATGAAGTAGAGATGGCTGCGTTTCCCCTTGCGTTTTCACGGTTGGTGTTGACAAGGCTTGCATGTACCTCAACTCGACTGGCTTCTTCGAGCTGCAGAGGGTCACCAGATGATCAATGTTTCTGCTGTTGGTTCCTAGATGCTCGATAGGTGCTTGGCGATAGGCTGGGTACATCGCTTGCCTGCATGTTTCGGGGTCGAATGCATGGTTGCGCCAAAGCCGAAGCATGAGTTGATGGTGACGATGTAGGGGGTGATAGAAGTCACCTCTTGCTCTCTTAGTAGTCAGCCCTTTCACTTACTGGGTGAGGGCCAATGATCATGTCCATATGTTGGAATGTCATTTGTCGATCATGCTTGGAGCCAACAATGTTTCAGTGCAGGTGTCCCTGACGGGCCGCATCGGGTATCTTCAGCTTTCACTGCCAAGGAGTCTGTCACGATTGTGATTTTAGTTTTGGCTGAGGTTGAGTTGCGTATTCGTCTTGGCACTGGGCTCATTTGTGACACCCTCGTGGAACAGCTCAATGCATCATGGCTTGCCAGTTATCGAACTACATTCCGCTAGAACAACCAACAGCAGGAACTCGGCGCACGTTTAGGCCTCTGCAAGATGACTGGAGATCTGCAAGGATGAATCTGTTCCTAGTGGCCGAGCTGTGTCTTGGAATTGTCGGGTGGAAGCATAGCTCCAAGCTTGGGGCAAGCAGGCAAGCAAGCTGCATCAAAGTGTAATGCAGCTCCGGAAGAGCAAGCCTGAATTTCACGGGATTTGAGCAGTCACAATCGAGGAAGCTCTTTGAGAGAAGGAGATCGTATTCTTGATCGGAGTTGCGACTTGTTTAGGTATTTGGCTGCGTTATGTAACTGTATCTCGTATGCTGAGACGAAAGGGTATCCATGCTCATCATTTCCAGGTGTCTAGCGGGATTGTTGAAGCAATTAATCCCGTTGGCTGCTTGGCTCTCGTTGGCCATTTGCATGCGTCGCACATGCTCGTACAAGCTCACAAGAGCTACCTAAGCTGAGCTCTGAGCTTTGGCTGTCGGCTGCCTGCAATGACAATCACGGCCTCAGGCCTTCAAGCGAAGCGAAGCTCCCCTTGAGCTCCAAAGCTCTTGCCCACAAATTCACGACCCACCCGTTTCCCACAACAGGCAGCATGGACCTTCAGCCTCCCCGTTTAGCGTCCCCTCATTGGCCCATATTCTGCCGCTCCCACAATCAGTCTCTCCACACCGCCCGCAGAATCCTCTATAAAATTTCGGCTTCCTCAGCCAAGCTACGCTTTTCCTTTCTTCTTTTCTCCTTAGCTCTCTTTGCCTTTTGGCTTAGATCAAGTGTAGTATCTGTTCTTTTCAGTTTAATCTCTGAAAGATGTCTAAGGACATCAACATTGATTATTCCTATTTTTGGTCAGAGAGCGGTTTCCTCTGTGCTTGCACACGATTCCGCTCACTGTGTCCCTGGTATTACACTGCCTCCAGGTGACGCGAATTTACACTCTCGAGCTCCTCGTTTTTCATTGCTTTCTCAGGCTTGCCTGGGTAGTGAGGAAGAACTTCCCTAATTCGTGAAAATGCTTCGTAGTGACCACTGTAGTGATGAAGTGAATCCCAGTAAACAAGCGATGATATAGCAAAGCTGCTGATCGTAAATCCCTTCGTAAACATCTCTTGCTTGACCTTGTGCTGGGCAAGAACCACACTCGTCATAACCGTAAAGACGACCCTAGCGTGACTCCAACCATTAAACTTCCATTTCGAGAACCTCATCTGCAGAGCCTCATTCATCCATTCACCACCAACAGCCATCATGTCCTCCGAAACTCCCCTCCTCGACCCTTCACTCTTCTCCCACCTCCAGGAGAAGCTCGACGAAGAGACCAGCGTCCGCGACAACCTCACTCAGATAATCCAGCGTCTCGAGCGCGCTGTCGCCACCGCCCAAGGCCTTCTCTCTCGTGTCCACTCTACTCCTCGCGCCCGCTGTCAGTTTTTTCCTTCGTTCCTGTGATGCTCAAGGCTAATTTTCGTAAAATGCAGATCCTGCGTTGGTCTCCCAGGTTGAGGATGCCATCAAGGAAGAAGTCACCATCGTGAAGGAGCTGAGTGAGGTTGCTAGCCAGCACCCATACTACAAGTACGCCATCATCACCTGAGTCAAAATATGCATCAAAAATCTGACTGTTGGCTATAGATACAACCAAAAGTGGGCGAGAACTGTTCAGAATGCCATCGGCAGCGCTGTCTACGCTGCTTGGCTCGGCGGTCTGGGCTCCGACTCGCAGCCAGCTTCTCTCGGCCGTCTCTTGACTCTCGAGCAGGTCGGCGCTGTTTTCCAGGGTCCGTTTCATCCATCACCATGATCATCTTGGCCCCAAACTAACATTTCACAGTCCCTACAAACCTCAAGGACCGTGACGCCTTCCACTTCACCATCGAGGAGTATCTCCTCTCTCTGACGGACCTGACCAATGAGCTCGCCCGTCTGGCTCCCAACGCTGTTACCCACGGAGATTTTGAGCTTCCTCTCGTTATTAGCGCGTTCATCAAGGATCTTTTCGCTGGGTTCCAGCTTCTCAACCTCAAGAACGACATCCTCCGCAAGCGAGCCGATGCCGTCAAGTATGACGTCAAGAGAGTCGAGGACGTTGTCTACGATTTGAGCCTGCGCGGGCTGGTCAAGCGAGCGGGCGAAGGTGATACAGAGATGGCTGCCGCCGAGTAAGAGTCAACTTGACGAGAACGAGCCTGAAATAAAATGACGACGATATCAATCAACGATCGCAGCTAGGTAGCTTAGTTATCTACGTGAAAACAATTACGGAATGTTCTACAAGGGTCAAGGACTATCTCAGTGCACAAAAAGTGATTGTAATGTTTAAATTATCATGCGTGCCGTTCTAGGCACCTCTAGTTTAATAAAATGGTTTGGTGTCTTGCTTGACCCTCTGGTTGAACCCAGTCAATGCGGATTTTTTTTGACAATAAAAATACACCATAGCCCGTTCCACCTGTGAACTCCAAATCAGGTTCAATATAGTAGACGAGTCTTCTCCAAAGCTCGTTTTTAGTCATGTCGAAAAGTACACTTGTCACCTCTGGCACACTTGCCCTGCTGCCAGAAAGTGCATGGCTTAGTGCCGATGAGTGCCTTGTTGGCAGGCTTGTGCGGTGGGAGGGTACCTCTCTTTTTCCGTCCGTCCTTACCATCGCGGTCGACTCTACTTGCGTGATGATCATCACGGTCGAACGTACGATCACGATCCCATCCTCTATCTTGGTCACGATCTCGGCCATGGTCTCTCTCTCGCTCCCAATCGCGCTCGGCGGCAGGTGGGGGTGGAGGCGGGACCTGTTGACCCTGTGCCATCTGGCTCAGCATCATGTACTGCTGGTATGATGATGGGTCATTAGGATTGAAAAAAGGAGCTCCACCCGAGGCTGCTGCTTGTTGCGTCGTGCCCTGTGATGGCTGGTTGATGGCAGCCAAAAGAGACTGAAGCTGGTTCTCCGCGATTTGTGGCTGCTGCTGCGAGGGTGCAGCGCTTGTTTGAGGCTGAGCTGACTGTTGACCTCCATTCATCTGCTGCAGCAAAGCCATGTAGGGGGCATATTGCTGTTGCTGTGCGTAAAAAGCAGTCCAGTCCTGAGGATTAGCTGGAGCTTGGCCAGATGAAGCACCGGACACCGCTGATAGCAGGGCATTTGCCTCTGCTTCTGCTCTCGCACGCTCCTCCTCTTCCCTCTTTTGTCGAGCTGTCAATTCTTTGTTGTAGCCCATTTGCCATTCGCGAACTTTCTCCTGATCGTGCAAGATCCACTCAGGAGGCGAATTGGCGGGAAACTGTAGGCCAGACAGAGACTTGATGACATTTTCAATGACACTTCCGCAAAAACCAGTCGAGTCAGGGTACTTGTACGCTCGCCAAACATCGCTTGCGCTCGGGTTGGGATCTCGCCAGTTCCTAGCCTTGTCGGATTTGAGGATGGCGATTATCTGCTCTAGAACAGCACGGCCTGCGACAATGGGCAGAGTATCATTGGCCAAGTTGGAAGCGTGATGCAAAGGCGAGGTGCGCTGGTGAGACGAATGTTGTTGCGCTGCAGGGGCACCTCGAAGGTTACTCATGATCGAGTCAATGCGATATGCTGGGTTGTTCTTCGCATCGATACGCTGGAGCGCCGAGTAAAGTGCCCGATCAGCTCCCGCTTGCTGCTCATCACGCCATCGAGCCTGGATCTCCTGAAACTTGGCATCATCCGGTAGGTGTTGCGGCTTTTGCTGTGTGATTGTTGCGGCCTCGGGTGGCGGTGATTTGGGTGTTGGTGGGATGTCAGCTGGATCTGTGTATATAGCCACGAGCTCCCGTTGCTCCCTATCAGCGATTCGCTGTTGTTCTTCTGTTGTAAAGGTGACGTTTCCGCCTCTGTTAACGTAGTTCTTGTTCCGGACGTCAGTTGGTAATCTTGAAAGATCAGTCCCAACTGGCCCCATCCAAGGTTGGTAAGGAACGTCGTCATCGTCCTCATCTTCGTCCACGTCGGCGCGCTGTTTCAATACCATGCCTTCAGATCGGTCATCAGCAGCGTCTCGAATCATGTTCTGCTCTCTGCCCTCATCCTCGGCTTCTTCCTTCTGGAAAATCTTGACCTGCACAAGCTCGCTTTCGGGCTTCCAAGTGACGCGAAGTTTACGGCGAGCCTCTTTACGAAGTCGCTTGGCCTTCTCTTCAGGCGTTTCAGACATTTCAGGGCCATCAGTTTCCTTGGGCTGAACGGGAGATTCAGGCTTTGGGGCATTGATAGAGTCGAGAAGTGAGGCAATGCCAGACAAAGCGCTCGAAGCTGCGCTCGAAGTTGTGGTTGCAATACTACCATTGCGGGATGCAGGTGTTTTGGCTTCCGTTCGTGACGGCTTCGGCTCTGGTTTGGCCTTCTCGTCATTTGCAGCCTTGGCATCTGGTTTGACTTCGGGTTTTAGAACCGACTTAGCCACCGGTCTGGGTTTTCCTGGCAGAATAGAAGCAGCAGCAGCCTTTGCGGCGCTGGTTTTGGAGGCTGATTGGAGTTGAATCTTGGGTGTGACAAGTTTCCTCATAAGAGAACCGCCGCCAGAAGGTTCTACAGCAATCTTCTTTACCGTGCGCGTGTCAGGTTCATCATCGCGAGCACGCTTAACTGAAGATTCCATGCCAGGCTTAGTCTTTGCTCTGCTCAATGCAGAAGTACCGGTATACCCGGTGCTTGTCTCAGGCTCATTGGCCCTGAGTTTTTTTACCTTGGCAGTGATCTCAGATACAAGCTCCTTGACTTCGCCATCACCTTTGTCGGCGAATCGTTTTCGTACTGTCTCAAAGTTGGTCGTCTCGGCGATCCTTTTCGTCATAGGAAAATGGGTAAACATCTCGAGGACAATTTTGGGAAACTCTCCAGAAAAGTCACCTGCCTTGATACACATGATCAATGCGTTTACCAAACTCAAAACAAGCTTTTGGTGGCCTCCAAGATTATCCAGGACGGCGTCATCAGCATGCTCGATAGTGGCATCCAAAGCACGATAAAGTATCCTCTTCTTTTGCTCGAATTCGTGCCGCGCATTGGCTAGCGCAGCTTCAGATACTTTATCCTTTACAGCCTGGTCAAGTTCCTGCTTGGCGCGATTCATATCACTACGAAGTTTAATGAAATACTCGCCTGCTTGCTGAACACGTGTCGCGATCAATGTGTTTGTCCTCCCAACAGACTGCTCAATGTGGACCATCCCGATGGCATCCCAGGCCGCTGCTTCAGCGGGATCTGTAGGGCGATTAACGGGACGCATCTGGTTGTTGTTAGAAGTATACTTTATTTGGTGCACAGGCGAATGTCTTACTGGCTTGCCACGTTCCTCCTCCAGCTCTTTTTTTGCCTTTTTCTCTGCCTTGTTCTTTGAAGCTTCATCGGACTTAAGTTGTTCTTTGAAAGCATGTGGGTACTCTGTGTACTTTGGACGACGTTTCCCTAAACTCTTCATGGACCGGTCAAAATCATCCAATAGTCCCTTGGCCTCCATGCGCCTCTCGTCCAGCCCTCCCTTGTCGGGAGAAGGGCGGTACTGATTTGTGAATCGGCCTTGGACTTCACATGGGAGGTTGTAGCCAAGTTCAGGAACCATCTGTCTTCCGCTACGAGCTGGCAGGGCTACTAGAGGAGCAAGCTTATCGTAGCTCTTTGGGGCTGGAAGCTTGGTTGTCCCCTCGTAGATTAAATGGGGAAGGCCCTTGATCGCAGGATGTTTGGCTTGAACAGCCTTAGTTCGCTTATTAAATTGGGCAATCAACTGGGCCTCTTCCGGGGAAGGTGTAGGAGCGGGCAGACCATCGACATCGTCAACCTTCTTTACAGCAGGAGAGCCCACAGGCGAGTCGATATATGTCGTAGCAGGCTCTGGCGTCGGAGTATCCGGAGCAGTCTTCGTCGCTCGCTTCCTCTTTTTGGCAGGAGGCTCATTGGTGACGTGCTGAGCAATGCCAGTGTCTTGGCTGTTCATAGGTTGAGGAATAAGATATGGGTTGTTAGTGGCTGGTGGCGACGAGGCATTGCCAATGAAGTGCGGTTGTTGTTGATGCATCTGCTGCTGAAAGTTTTGAGCAGGCATAGGTTGCGAGGTTTGAGGATAGGAAATGGGCTGTTTGGGAGCAAACTGGGGCTGTTGCTGAGCATGTTGTTGCTGGGGAGGAGGCTGTTGGCGACCTTGATGGGACTGCTGGAAGTTCATCTGTTCATTCGGCCGAGATTGCGGGGGTTGGCCATTAACCGGGGGCGAAAAAGCAGACTGATTGTATTGCTGTTGGCTCTGAACAGGAGACTGCTGAGGGGGTCTACTGAAATTATGGCCCTGCGCGAAATTAGGTTGGATAGCATCAAACTGCTGTACCGGTGTATGGCTCTGTTGCCGACTTGGCTGAGGCATCACATGTGGCTGAGAAAATTGCTGGATGGGTGATTCGAAAGATGACTCGTTGGGCGGTGCCATAGAATACGGGAAATTAGAGGAATGAGGATGATTCGAGAGCTGTCCAATACCAGCCATAGTAGTATCCAGATTCATCTTCCCGTGCTGGCTATAGATATCAGGATGCATGGCATTAAAATCCGTATCCATCACATCTGATGTCTGCTGTGGAAACTGTTGGTTCATTGACAGAGAATCATGGCCAGAGTGGTAGCCTGGTTGGTCTTGCTGGGAGCCATGTAAAGTCCCGGATAGGAAGGAGTGGCCTTGGTCGGAGTCGAAAAAGTTTGAGGCAGCAGCATCCTGTGGATTAATTTGAGAATAGGCGGCCTGGTCGCTTACAGGCTGCGACCAAGCTTGATGAGGGTCAAATTGGCCATTCTGCGCTGGAAACCCGAAGTTGTTATGCCACTGATGCTGTGTCTCATCAGCGCCGTTTTGGCCATTGTTGGACCAAGGCTGCATCTTGTGTTAATGCTCTGTTGAGTAACGACAGCTACTACAGCAGCAATACGGCCACCAAGATTAATTAAACTGAACAGTTTTACGAGCTAAGACATGGTATCAGCAATCTGTTGCTATTCTGGGATGTATTGCTAACAAGACGCAATACAGGAGGGAGCCGAGCAGTTGATAGAAAAGCAGTGAAGAAAGGTGTGTGTGATGTGATTGACAACCTGCGGCTAGGCGTTGACGTAGCCGTGGTTACAATACGGATTGTTATCAAGCGTGTAGAGAAAAAAGGTACTGACATGAAGAATTAGGCTGGAAAGTAACTTTATGCAGGCGTCGTTCTGTTAAGGGGAAGCTGTCGGCTATCGTAGCTGCAGGCGGCCCACCATAAGAACGCGCTAGTCAACAAACGGGCCAACTGGCAGGGATCTGGGTCTTGGAGAAGAAGAAGACAAGGTGGTGATGTGAATCTGTAGTCTAGAGGAAACAAAAAAAAACGATCAGCAAGGCCAACAAAAAAATAATTGGAAAATGAGTGAGAACTGGTATTTGATGAGTAAAATGAAATAGCAGAAGAAATGGAAGTAAGAAGCGGATTATGGATGTGAAGCAGTGACATAAAGAGCATCCATCCAGAAGCTCAGCAGCTCCAGTCAAAAAGTGTGTCGTTGTGGTCGGACAAAGACTGCCATGGCTGGGTGACAAAGAAGCCCAAAAGAAACAAGAAAAGATAAACTCCAGAACCAAAATTAACATCTGGCCATGTACAGTAACTTTGTCTGCAATAATGTAATCGACTTGTCGGTTGCGACATTCTGGAGATTTCTTTGATGGTGGAGCCACTGTTTCTTGAGATGCGTGTGCACCCGCATTTTAGCGCGTATGGTCCCTGAGATGTCGCTGAGGGTGCTGAAGGAAGCGTTATCGTTATCACCCAGCCCCTGTACCACGCAAGCAGCTCGACTGATGCTCCAACGTCGCGAGACGATGATCATCAGCCAGAACGAGAACGCCCTTTTTGACCTTGCCTGGATGCTTCTTTTATCATCAAAACACTTGCGCCGCGGCTCTTTTAGGTTCGCGTTCGCGTAGCTTCTAAGCTGGCCAGGTTGTATACACCGAGATTTCGCCACATGGGCGTCTTGGTCACCCAGCCATCGCAGCTTTCTGCTCCTAGAAGGCGACACGGAGGAGCTTTTATCTCCAGGCCAGTCTCCATGACGGTCACCATCTCATCGGCTTGCAATTTAAATGCTGCAGAGTCCGAGTGGTTGTTTCCATTGTTATAGAGAAATCACGGATACAATACTGCTGCTTGTTTCTGATGGGGTGGTCGAGCCATACAGAATGACGCGACAGAGGTAAAATGATTGATTGGTGCAGATAGGGAAAGGGAACGGGGTCAAGTTTGAGCATACCCTTTGATTCAGAAACAGTTCCTTCGATACGGGAGCTTTGTCCGTCTTCCTACCAAAAGATGCAGAGATATCCTATCCCATCTGTATATTGCGCAAGTCGCGTGGTGTTTACAACATTATCGAACGTAGGCGTGGCCTGTCGGAGGGAAGGTAGAAAGAAGGCAGTACAAAAGGGCAACTCGTCAAGTTCGCCAGTGCGAGGCAGCGATGCAAGCGCAGATGAAAAAAGATGAACACGAATTGAATCGAATCTGGAGTATTAAGCGCCGCTGGTATTTAAATGCGCCTTAGTTGAGCGCCGATACAGCGTGTTGTCGCGATGGATGATGAGGGTTGATGAGGTGTCGTCGGATCAAAGAGAATGAAAAGAAGTCCCTGGCTGTTCGCAACTGAGAATGGAGCTGGACGTGTAGAGTCTGGCCCCGTTTTTCAGGCACCAAGTGCTATCATAAACCCGCAATATCAGGCATTAGGAAGGAAGCTCCACAATTCGAACTCGTCTCATCAGCGGCTGGCCCCTTGTAACGCAGCGGGCCCAGCACCGTGGCACTTTCCATGTCCAATCGTATCGGCGCTTGTCTCGGTCCGTGCTTCCAGCTTGCGCGCTTGTAGGGGAGCTTCCCAACAGTCGGTTTGCTTTGTATTGGATCGTGGCCTCAAGTGGCATCAAGCAATACAATTTCTCACGCCCAAGATTGACTGACAATTCTTATCCGGATTAAATTGACAAGTCCATAATTCATACTTTTGGCCTGTACTTTATCCACGCGGTCGAGCTGCGGACAAACCGTATCCCCCATATAACTCCTGAACTTCACATCCCACTCTTCAATTCTCAGGCGCCCCGACGTCATTCGCCAACATGGCGACCAAGGGCAACTCTCTGCGCGATCGCCAAATAGGTATGTGATATTGTATCTAGAGCGCTTCTTGCCCTCCTGCTAACTCTTTCGTCAGCGTCGCTCAAGAAAATCCTCAATCTGAACGAGACCGTCGAATCCTCCGAAGCTGACGAGGCGCATGCTAACGGTCTGCTTGCTCCCGTTGCGCCCATTCTCGACGCTGATGGCAACCCTATCTGGAAAGTCCTGGTCTTTGACGACCTTGGTCGAGATGTTATCAGCAGTGTAATGCGTGTCAGCGACTTGCGCGCAATGGGTGTAACAATGCACATGTAAGTCAACGAGCATCAAGCAAGAAATACAATATTGACACAAGCTGCGCAGGCACATTGGCGGCGCAAGACACCCTATCCCCGATGTCCCAGTCATCTACCTCCTCGAACCGAATGCGCAAAACCTGCAGGCCATCACTTCCGACTTACAGAAAGGATTATACACCCCCGCTTACATCAACTTCCTCTCATCACTTCCTCGTGTGCTTCTCGAGGACTTTGCAACACAAACAGCCACAGCAGGCACATCCGAACATATCGCCCAGTTGTTTGATCAGTATTTGAACTTTATCGTGGCAGAGCCTGACTTGTTCAGCCTGGGTATGCAAAAGGAGCATACATACTGGGCATTGAACAGTGCAGCCACGAGCGATGAGGAGCTTGACCGAGTAGTGGACAAGATCGTGAGCGGCCTCTTTAGTGTGATCGCCACCATGGGTATGTCGAAAATTTGACTCGAATAATAGTGTGCTGACATGTTGATAGGTGTTATTCCCATTATCCGATGCCCCAAAGGCGCTGCTGCTGAGATGGTAGCTGCTCAACTTGATCGCAAACTTCGAGACCATATCCTAAACTCCAAGGATAACCTCTTTTCAGGACCCAGGCCCAATGCATCATCCGGTACTCACTCTTCTCGGCCTGTTCTCATTCTTCTTGACAGAAACATCGACTTGATACCTATGCTCTCACATTCTTGGACATACCAGAGTCTGGTTCACGACGTTCTCAACATGAAGTTGAATCGCATTACCATTGAAACTCCTGCGGAAGAAGGAAACCCAGCAAAGGGGCCTACCAAGAAAGGCTACGATCTCACGACAAGCGACTTCTTCTGGGCCAAGAATGCGGGCAGTCCATTCCCTCAAGTGGCGGAGGACATCGATGCTGAATTGACCAAATACAAGGAGGACACAGCTGCGATCACAAAGAAAACTGGTGTTACGGATCTCGAGGACCTCCAAGCCGATACCAGCGCCAGCGCTCAGCATCTCAAGGCGGCAATAACGCTGCTACCCGAAATGAGAGAACGCAAGGGCATTCTTGACATGCACATGAACATCTTGGCAGCTTTGTTAACAGGCATCAAAGACCGTCAGCTCGACAACTATTTCCAGCTGGAGGAGAACGTCGTGAAGCAAACCAAGGCCCAGATTATGGAGATCATCAAGGACGACAACAAGGGTACTGAACCTGTCGACAAACTGCGACTGTTCATCATCTGGTTCTTGAGCACCGAGCAGGAAGTTAACCGACAAGAATTCGAGAGCTTCGAGAAAGCTCTCTCAGAAGCTGGCGCAGATGTCTCATCTCTGCCCTATGTTCGACAGTGAGTTACATGCACTCATTTAAGCTATCTTTACTAACTAGGATAGGGTTCGCGCGACTACCAAGATGACACAGCTTACCACCATCAACAGCACCGCTCAGCCAGCTCAAACATCTGATCTCTTTGGACGTTTCTCTTCGATGTCTTCGCGTCTCACTGACCGCCTCAAGGAATCAGGAGTCCCCACCGGATTGTCATCCAACTTTGAGAGTCTTATTAGTGGTGTGAAGAACTTCCTTCCCGCTGATCGTGACTTTACTGTTACCAAGATCGTTGAGTCTATCATGGACCCTTCTTCTGCCTCTTCTTCTGCCATCGCCAAGACAGAACACTTCCTCTACTATGATCCTCGATCAGCCAATGCTCGAGGCACAATGCCTCCTCCTAGTGCTGTGCGGTCGGGCGCAGGCGCCAACACGCCAGGTGGTATGCCTGGGTCTCAAGTGCCTGGTCAAACTGCTAGCTTTGGTCAAAGACGGCAAGGATTCAGCGAAGCTGTGGTTTTCACAGTTGGTGGTGGCAGCATGGATGAGTACGGCAACTTGCAGGAGTGGGTAAGCCGCACAGGAGGTGATAGAGCGAAGAAGAGGGTTGTTTACGGCAGCACAGAAATGGTCAATGCTGCAGAATTTATCACAGAGGAGCTGGACACGTTAGGAAAGGAGGTAGCATCATGATGATTCGAATATGGAGAATAGACTAATGGATTCGGAGGCTAAAGGCCAATCCGAGAAATATGCCTCATTGCGTTATGGATTTTCGAGATACCAAGATTTAAGCATGTAATCGTGACAGTTCAACGCACACTTTGACTCTGATTCCTGTTTCTTAATAGGAGCTACCACTTGATCAATGTTTCTTACATCTGCTGCATCCCAAATTCCCAATGACGGTGTCATACTTACCCTGGACTCCACGTCCAAATTTCTTGTGTGAGATATAGTAGAGAATGCAGAAATAGAATAAAACACAAAGCTTGCTTGAACGTATTTAAATATATGCATAAAATCAAATCATCCATTAACCTAATTTCTTCATTCACCTTTTGAGTCGGAAGACAATTGCGCTGAACTCCGTAGCTCATCTGGGGCTCCATACCAGCTCAGGGTGTACCTGAACTACTGTAAGGTACGTACCGATCTAATCCAAGAACAACACCACCCGTCGCTGTCCCAGAACTTGGTTGCGCAAGGCCCCAAACCAACAAATCTTATTGGCAAACCCTGCCACTGACCCTTCATTATTTCCTGTGTCAACATCACGAGCATCCTCAATTCCAATTTTATCAACAACCTCAACAACGCGCCCATCATATCACCAACCCGCCTGCGAAATCCAATCCTTTCTTCGCAATCCTGCGCGTTTTCAACTGACCATCACCCACGCTCCCGGTCGCGCCTCGCTCTCCCTCGCCATGGAAGACTCCCCCGTCAAGACCGAGGGCGCTACTCGCCATCGCGCTGGATACAAGTCTTGGAAGAAGAAGTATAGAAAGATGCGCATCGTGTTTGATCAGAAGATGCATGATGGAGAGGAGCTACACAAGCAAGAGGACAAGGCCGCGGCGCTCGTCAAGCGCTTGGCTGTAGAGAATGAGTACGCCATCTCCCAGGTTCAACTACATCATTGCGAAGGGAATGCTAACAGAGATGTCAACAGTCGTCTATTGGATCTATTACTCGATATCAACAACTCCCCGCAGATTCCTCCCGAGAAGCAGGTCGAGGTATCCCTTCAGCCTCCATCAGATTCCAAAGCGCCTGTCCTGCCCCTGGATGAAGAATACGAACTGCGCAAAGACACCCCAAGAAAAAGACTCGAAGATCTCGTCAGCAGTGTTCCGCATTCAACATACAGCACCGCCAAGGAGTCACTACCACAAATCGTCAGTGAACTCAAGGCTCCAGACGGCGAAGCTTTCCCAGCCGACTTCCTATCCGCCGATGACATCGACAACTACATCTACGATATCGACATGGCTCTCGATAACGGTTCCCAACATCTCCCCACGCTCGCCCCTCGCGCCCATCCAGGCAATCATCAACAATCACACCCGCATCTCAAGAATCCTACCAGTGTAACGAATTGGCTGCGTAAACATGCCCCCAAGATATTCCTCCAGGACGGCGAGGCACATGGTGATGCAGATGATAACGAGGGCGGCGGCCATACCGGTGGGCGCAAGACGCGCGGATCACGAGGTGAACGTGGTGGAAGGGCGAGCACCAGGGGTAAGCGCGTTAGTGCAGCCGCTCGCGCAGTCGCAGCAGACCGTGACGTTGATGTCAGTATGGACGAGGAACCAGACGTTGCCTCAACACCCATCAGCCGTGGCAAGCGCAAGAGAAATAACGAAGACGATACGGGTTACAAGCCCCGCGGCTCATCGACGAGGCCGACGAAGAAGAAGCGTAAGAGCGAAGCAGAGGGGACACCCAGTGCGCGCAAGCCAAAGAAGGAAAAGGAGGCTTCTGTCGCCCAAGCCGACTAGATCCGGGCGGTCTTTGGAGGATCTCACTCAGAGCGAGAATAGCCGCTCTCTGTATGAGTTCACACCATGACATGTATTACTATCGAAATCAAGAATGAAGCTTCACGGATATCCCTATGTACGCAACACCCAAACCCCGGCACCATAATTGCATGCCACTACAACCTTGGTCCTCCTTCCGGCCAACCGAGGATCATGTCAACCGGGACGACCCGGGTCTACGGGTATCATTTTCATTCTGTTCATTTTTCACACTTTCAGCCCTCTTTACACGATCCATTTCCTTAGGTGTACACGTGCGGGCTTAAGCCGAGGCACTCCCCCCAGCGGAGAATATGGGGGTTCTTTTTTGGAAGGGAGGGGATGGGGGAAATAGGGAGTTCGTTGCTACTGATGTTTCGTTTTTTCTCAATCAGGGAATTATTTTGGAGATTGGGTGTCGGTTACGCTAGCTACGGACAACTACCGAGGTTTGATAGCAAGCAAAATGAAAAAAAGAGGCGTTGTGATGAAGCGACCACCTTGGAAGAACAACTGTGCGTTGATGTACTGTACATCATACATGTGAGAATTTGTGGTGCAGGGATAACAAGACCCAATAGATTTGCTTTAAGCTTTGTTCAAGCTCGTGTTATGACTCCGTTACTCCGCGACTAAGGGGGACTAGGGAAGAGTGTACCATGGGGATCAGGGAGTCACAATGTCAACGGCCAGGGAAGAGTGAGGTGCGGAAAACTATAAAGCAGGGCTGGGTATCCCGTTATGTCTAATGTGCTAAGAGCAAGAAGCTTTCTATCTACATAGCATCTACTGCTCAACTATGCAGGATGTATCATGCTGACCTCCTCTCTCATATCTTTGCCTTTACATATTCAGAAGCCCAACATCCTGTCCAACCACGATGATGATGGAGGAACGTTCTTCATAAATCGTTAGCCCGCTGCATGTGACCTTGCAGCGAGTTCCGGTGCATGAATGCACTTGACAACGCCGCCTTCTTTTCTGTTGAGAAGACGAGTGGTCAAGAGGCCACAAGAGATAGACTCTTGTGGTTTTCAAAACTGGAGCGAGATGCTATTCAGATGATGACAACAAATTCGACGCCGATGCTTGATGAGTTCATGAAAGAGGGTGTGCTCTTGTTGTTGCAAGAGACCAGAAGGCGGAAGCGGAAGGTATTGAGTGATTAGGGGGAGTCTGAGAATCATTGTAAAGACATTTACAGCTTCTCCTTGAGAGTCTTCTTGAGGCGGCGCTCGACAGCATCAAGGTACTCGTTGGTGGTGGCATAGTCCTTGCGCTCAGACTTGCCAGTGGCAAGGGCAAGATCCTTGGTCATGATACCGTCAATGTCGACGGTGTCAATGCAAGCCTGCTCGAGACCCTCGGCGAAAGCAACGACGTCAGGGGTGTCGTCGAGCTTACCACGTTGGATGAGACCACGGGTCCAGGCGAAGATGGAAGCAATAGGGTTGGTGGAGGTCTCGTTACCCTTCTGGTGCTCACGGTAGTGGCGAGTGACGGTGCCGTGGGCAGCCTCAGACTCGAAGGTCTTGCCGTCAGGGGTGATGAGGACAGAGGTCATGAGACCGAGAGAGCCGAAGCCCTGGGCGACAATGTCGGACTGGACATCACCATCGTAGTCTGGAAAGCTGTCAGTATTGCCATATGCATCAAAGGAAACGCGAACAGCTGAACGAGTGTTCAGCAATCGCAAGGTGAAAACTCACTCTTGAGAGCCATGATGTAACCACCGGAGCTCTTGATCATCTGAGCGACCATGTCGTCGATGAGGCGGTGCTCGTACCAGATCTTCTTGGCCTCGAACTCCTTCTTGTAGGTGGTTTCGTAGATCTCCTGGAAGATGTCCTTGAAGCGACCATCGTACTTCTTGAGGATGGTGTTCTTGGTGCTCATGTAGAGGGGGAGCTCCTTGTCAATGGCGAGCTTGAAAGAAGCGTGAGCGAATCCAGTGATGGACTCGTCGGTGTTGTACTGAGTCTGGGCAACACCACCACCCTCCTTGAACTGGAAGACCTCAATCTCCTCAGGCTGGCCACCCTCAGGGGTGTAGACCATGGAGAGCTTACCAGGACCGGGCAGGACAGCATCCTTGGCGCGGTACTGGTCACCAAAGGCGTGACGGCCAATGATGATGGGCTTCTTCCAGCCAGGAACCAGACGAGGGATACGGGGAATAACAATGGGCTCACGGAAGACGGTACCGCCAAGAGCGTTTCGGATGGTGCCGTTGGGAGAAAGCCACACTGGACATGCAAGTTAGCGATGCTCAATCTTATCAGGCTTACTGTATGTCTGATTCGCCATGTTCCTGCTCATTGCCCCTCGTGTCGCTTCTCCTGCATGTTCTCATGCATGCGGGGTTGCGATTGGTGGTGGGGAATAGCAAGACGCAGCGCGAACTAAGACAACGCAGGACGGGTATGGACTTACTCTTCTTCAGCTTGAACTCCTCAACACGAGCCTCATCGGGAGTGATGGTAGCACACTTGACACCGACAGAGTACTTCTTGATGGCCTCGGCGGCATCAATGGTGACCTGATCGTTGGTCTCGTCACGGTACTCAAGACCGAGATCATAGTACTTGAGGTCGATGTCGAGGTAGGGGTGGATGAACTTGTCCTTGATGACCTGCCAGATGATGCGGGTCATCTCATCACCGTCGAGCTCGACGACGGGGTTCTTGACCTTGATCTTCTGAGTGGAGGAAGCCATTGTGCGGAATGCGAATGGAGAGATGGTTTGGACAGCACCGAATGAAGCGCGAACAGGGCGGATAGTGGTAGAAGTATAAGCGGCACGGCGCAGCGAAGAGGAGAATAGATATCGCGGGACGGAAGAGGCGAGAGCAGCGACGGGCATGATGGGCAGAAAAAGAGAAGAAAAAGAAGAGGGTGGAGGTTTATAAAAGAGTAAAAAGGGTCACGGCACGAGAACGGGAACCGGACTCGGGAATCGTCGCCGGGAGATTGACTGGACTTGACTTGAGCTAGGGAAGGTCCTTTCCTTTGGGGATGCTGTATCCGTGCTTCGACTGCGACTGCAACTGCAGCAGTAACAAAACAAGCGCGGGGAGGGGCGGCTGCTTGGGCCTTGGGCCTTGGGGTTCGGAGGTGGAGATCGGAGGGTCGGGTCAGGAAGGTGCCTGGGGGTCTTTTACACTGACAGCCGAGGAAGTAGCCGGTTACTGTGGCGGCGACCGAGAGGAAAACCGACGATGCGATGCGATGTGAAGAATATGGGGTAAGTTAATGTGACCTTGCCCCCCAATAAGACGGGGTGAATTTGATCAAAGAGGCGCCGCTAGTTGTATGTTTGGAAGCTGGGGGAAGCATCAGGTGTTAGTTGCAGTTGCGCGAGTAATAGTCAGGACTTGGAAGAAGAGGGGAAATAAGGATATGAGACGATCTATGTTTTGAGGGTTTTTGAAACATAGTAATTGCCTCTTTCTTCTTCTCGAGGGGTATAAAGAAAGAAGTCCTGATGAAATGTAGAAACCAGAGAGGAGGGGAATGAGAATGTCTGTCTTCTCGTTGGTCCATGACGATATGTATCATGACAGCTCTTTTGTGGCTGACCTGACCTCTGACCTCTCATGGAAGCTAGGCATGACATAGAAAGATGCACTTACAAAACGTAGTTTTCTGGACAATAAATTCTTTGCTACTGAGTTTGAAGTTGCAGACAAGAGAAGAACAAGATGATGATGCAAAGATGGGACTTCAGCCGAGATAGATAAAAAGGACTCAAAGGATATTCATGTTTAATTCTGCCGACAACGGCCTTCCGAAGACGGATGCTGCGGTAAAATAACAATGGCTGACATGATCTTTTTAGACAATCGCAATGCTGGGACAGGGGTTTATCGTCCCTCTATCTAAAGTGTATACATATGACGTTCCCGTCCTGGACATGAAGCTCAACCTGTGCTCTGTTCCTCAACCTCACGATACTTTTCTAGAGTCTTTGGATGCGCTGAAACTCCGTTGCCTCCCCCCAAACAGTCAGGGCGTGTCTCGAGTACCCTCTCCATCCTCTATTGCCAGGTTCTTTGGTGATGAGGCTCGGTACCTGACCGAGCTGGGGCATCTCGTCAAGACCTGCAAGCAGCGGGAAAAAGCCTCTAGCCAGTCCCAGTCTCGACGGTTAGCGCTAGTTTATATGGGTTCCGCATTGGGTCCCCCGCTTTAGTGGAGAAGACAGAAGCCTTGTCTTTCTTGGGCACTGGATCTCGTGCATGACAGCCGCTCTCGTTTTTTGCCTCATCTCGGTATTACTATCCCCGAGGGACTGCGTCACACGAGTTTATAGTGCCGACACATTGGAAGCATCTCTAGGCTTGAACAGCCTTGTAGCTGAATATCTGTCATGGCCAGTCTAATACCGTTGATATCCCGCTCTTTAACCTACATTAGCCTTACGAACCCAATTGGAAAACCTCACCGGGAATAATCAGGTCGCGGAGCTTTGCATCTCGGCGCGGAACGCATTTCCGTTCTCCGTCTCGGATCTCCGGTCCATATCCACTCTCCGCGCCGTCATCGGGGGACATTATATTGCCTTACGGTCATCGTCCGAACTGAAAACAAAGGGTATGAGATTCCGAGACACATTCATCGTGTTATCGGAATGACAGAAATAGTATTGATCTCTCCTTCGGAACATTAAATTTGGCCGATGGTAGCAAATTAATTGATGCTGCTTGTACGAGACTCTACCTTGATGCTCAGAGACTAACTTTATTGTTACTTTATCCGCTGGATCTATTTCTACTTCTGACACCGAGAACTAACAGGACGTTGGTCTAAACACTAGACCTTGGAATAATTTAATGACCGCTATCACGACACGATGTTTCGTTTCTTGATTTACATTCCGAATCCGGTTGACCTAGGGTAGGACGTCAGGCACTGCTCAGACAAGAACAGAATCACATTGTGAGTGAAAGTAATCATCAATAGCCTGTCCATATATCGTCCCGGAATATCTTCTATTCTAGCATATATTCCATCCTCATAGCTCGTTTAACCTAATATCCATCACAAACAACGATGCTCGACTTAGACATCAAAGATCTCACCCACGCCTTCATTGCCACCTCTTCTGATATCGACAATGTCCAACCTCCAGCCTTCCCAGTGTTTGAGTGATCGCTTGATCTCTTTAATCCGCTCGAGTCTCCTCTTGGACTCTTCCTCTTGCGCCTTGCGGAACGCATCTTCATCAAAGTCCACATCATCATCTTCGAGAAACTCGTCATCACCACCCCCGGCGAGTGCATTGAGGCCACTTGTGAAGAAATCGCCGATGCCGCCAGGGCCAGACTTCCTTCGCTGAGTGGGAGACATGCCGTGTCCCGTAGTGAGGTCGACGTCCTGGAAACCTGGGCTGGTTGCTTCTAGCTCACGACGTTTTTCAATCCATGCCCCGCTCCGAAGCTCATGAACCTCGCTCTCAAGAGCACGGATCTTCCTCTCGAGCTTCTGGCGTTCCTCGTCCTCAAGCTCGTCAACGCCTTCATCGTCCAATCCGCCACCGCCTTCTAGAGACTTGCGGCTCTTAAGTTTCGTGTTTTCACTTTCGAGCTTCTCAACCTTTTCTTGTAGCTCAGTGACTTGATGTTCCGCCTTCTCCTTCTCCTTTTTAACTGCTTGTAGACGAGAATCTTGCTCCTTGTGTAATGTGGTAAGCGTCGTGGCTTTCTTATCCAAAGCTTCGACCTTCTTCTCAAGCTCGTCACGTGCATTCTTCACTTCTTCAAGTTCATGCTCGAGAGTCTTGACCTTGGTTTCAGCACTCGTCCGCTCGCTGCCCTCGCGCACTGCCTTTTCTGCCGTCCTCTCGAGGTTGCGCTTGAGGTCCTGGAGCTCGCGCTGAGCCTTACCTGCCGCAGCCTCAGCACGCGCTAGTTTATCCTCGAGAGCAGTAACCTGCTCCTTTTCTGATGATGATCCGCTGGCGTGGCGCTCGACCTGGGCTCTGAGTTTTGAAATCTCGGTTTCCATGGACTCAATGGTCGCTGTCTTGGCCTCCAACTCGGCCTTGAAATCCGCTGGTGGTGTAGCCATTGAAACGGATTGGCGATGGCCATGGCTGGGTCCACGCGACACCTGTTGTTGGAGCTGAGCATTTTGACGTTCAAGGGCGGCCATTTGGCTCTTCTGCGAAAGTGTTAGCGGGCTTAAGAGCATAGGTCAGACCCGTCACTTACCAAGCTATCCAAAAGGCCATCATCATGACTGCCAGTCTTGCCACTTTCCTCACCCTCAGCCTCGCGGATGTCAGCCAACTCGTTCTCAGCTTTCTGCCACCTCTTCTCCGAGTCGGTAGCCTCTTTCGATAATCGCTTGTTTTCCTTTTCCAGCTCCTCAATTCGAGCCAAGTGCTTTCTGTAGATATCCGGCGCAGTCTCCCCATCGGGACTAAATGGAGATGCTGCCCCTCCTGAAGGGTTGGAGCCAGCGCGGAAAGATGTAGACCTCAGTTTTGACTGCTGTGCAAGGGATGGGGTAGCGGCAGGCGAGTTTTCGTCATCGCTGTCACTCTCGCTATCGCTGTCGCTGTCGCTATCACTCTCGTTGTCGTCCTTGGTTTCGATCTTGAGTGGCTTCTTTGGTCCTTTGGAAGACGTCTTCGCTGGCTTATCATCTGTATCCTTGGGAGGCTCTTCGGCGGGCTTCTCTTCGACCGCAGGAGTGTCTTCGGTCTTCTCCTCAGCAGGCTCGGGCGCAGGGGTTTCGGCTGCTTCTGTCTTTGTTTGTTTGGCTGGAGTACCCTTCTTCTTCTTCTTCATTTGCTCAACCTGGAATCGCATTGAGTTAGTCGTGTGATAGAATGAGAAGGGAGGGGCCAACGGACTCGCTTCTTGGCCGCGGCAATCTTCTCCTTGCGGGCCTTTTCCTCTGCGTCGGCCATGATGGTGGTTTAGCGAGCGCAAAGATAAATTCTCGTTGCGCAAAGTGATAGTTATGGTTATTAGTGAAATGTGTCGTCTTGGCGCTAGATGTTAAATGCAGCTCCACGTTCAAGGGACGGGATTGAAGGGAGCTCCCCCACTGTCATCGTCTCGAAGCTTAGCTGGCCTGTGCGAGCACCGTGCCTGGAGTGGCGCAACTCAAAAACACACTGTATCTTGATTTGTGTAAGTGAGTTTCATCTTCTGTATATTGAGAGTATTCATCACTACTAAAGGAATAAGACAGACAAGAGCTATAAGGTGTTTAAATTCGCAGAGCATAATTATTCTTCTTCTGATAGATCACGGTCTATTAGAAAAAACTGTCTTAGGTCAGGCCCAACAGTGTTGCATTCGCCTATCGTGGTTCTAGCGATGCTTCTTGACCTTGCAGGATTATGGCTGATATTTTTAATAATGATTAAGTTTGAAGATAAATTAGTAGGTACCTCGATATTTAAACAACGCTCAAATGTGTGTATGGTGTAAGAATAAAATACGACTTCGTGCTTCCTTCTCAAAAGACTGCCTGTCGGCACAACGCTGTTTCGCTTTGTTGATATCAAACCTGATTTAACAATTTTAACTTGACAACGATTCAATCAGGATACAATTTTCTACTAGGGAAATAGTGCATCTAGGGCGCCAAGCATGTCGGAATGGTTGGGGGTTTCTGCTCTTTAAAATCGAGTGATAGGGCGATTATTGTTGCCTGCCTAATTGCCCCCTATTGGACCTTCCTCGAATGATGCCCAAGTCATCGTGTTGCTGCAGGACCTACCAATTGCCTTCCCGTAATTACTTGCACGTTCTTATTAGCTCGAAATCTTTTACACAAACTCTTCAACCTCCGCTCGCCTTCTTTTTCCACGACCGACCATTATCTCCCTTCGTGAACATGAACTGGACTGAAGGTGCCCTGGCTCGTCACTCTCGCCGCAAAGGCTGGGACAAAGACGCTGCTCGTCAAAAACAATACTTTGCAAAAGCTAGGGCTAAGAAGAATGCCCCTTCATCAAGCAAAGGCCTAGACATTAAATCATTTGTCCCCGATTACATTAAGCAGCCACAACCACAACAGCCCCAGGACCACTACTCGACCTCTTCGACTCCTGCAAAGAAACAAAAAACACCAAAGAGGAAACTAATACATATACAGCATGATACACACGAAACACCACGTCGCGACCTTGTGCAGGGTATCAACGTTGAACTCCCCAAGCCTGGCAGCGGGCTTTCCCCAGCACTTCATTCCAAGAAGGACGACCAAGAACTGGATATCGCGACCAAGAGACGCAGATTGCTTGAAAAGGATGATTGGATGGGTGTCAGCACACAGAAGCCTTTGAAGGTGAACTATGCTTGGCGAAAGGATCGTTCTCCCCAACCACGAGGAACCTCCAGCTTCAAACAACATCTCACGTCTCTTCTCCCAACATACAACCACAATGGCAATTCCAATAGGAGAACATTGGGCCGACTGCCCAATAATGAAATGAGAATCAACATAGGAAGCCAAAACCTTCGATGGAGCCGGGAGAGTAACTCAGTACGAAGTTTTACCACGCGGCAGGGTCACATTAGTTCGAGCCCAGGCAGGCCGCTCAACCTAGGACCAATATCGCCTTACCAACTTCCATCGAGCGTTCAAACATCCAAAACGGCTATAATAAATCCCCGGAAGTGTGGCAGAAGTCTAGATCGCCTTGATCCCCGAAACAAACTATCCAGTCTTTCAAATGCTGCCCTGGATACCCCATATGGAAACAGTAGCCAAAGCCTTAGTAGACGGGAGGGACCTGATGAACCGAGATTCGTTGCAAAGGCTCATGTACCTATGATACATCAACCACAACCAACCCGGGAGACACGACCCTCTATGTTCAACATACGTTCACCTGACCTCGAGGATAATATGAGTACTACTGCTGTTCTAGGTGCTTCAAGGCGATCTTCTAATCGTATCACACCCGAAGATATACGGTGGAACTTATGGTTGAACTCCAAGACTACAACAGCATCAAGAGAGCCAGCTCAAGAGAACGAATTACGAGAACCCTCAAGGTCTATTAGTCCTGGAATCAGCCAGTTTGGGAACTCATCAGAGGAGAATTCGCAAGCACAAAGCCCAGTCCGACCTCGAACTCCGCGACAGAGATCGTTGGGTCAAATCGATGAGCCACGACTGCAATCCTACGAAACCGGGGCGTCTGACGTCTTGTCATCAGACGATATCCAAAACCAGATGTTAAATTTCGAACCAGAACTGCCTGATGTACAGGTAGAAGGCGACTCGACTACACCCACCGCCACAGAAACTCACGAACCGCTCAAGAGCCCGCACCATGATGGGCGTGAGGCCTGGGTTAAGCCTCGAAGTGATTGGATACTTTCGGCACGGATAAATGAACGAAGAACCGCCAATGTTCGAGACATGCTAGATCTACTAACTGAGAGCGGAGAAAAGAACGGAGTATTGACCGAAACACACGTTGACACGAAAACGACACTAAATGCCGAAGACGAGGATGAGATCTGGAAAAAGTTTGTTTTCGATAACGATCCTGCTGAGACTGCCCGCAAAGCTCTTGATGAGGCGAATAAGCAGACCAAACGGGAGCTGGGCCTCAACAAGACAACCGGCCTTTGCACATTCCAAGACTTACCAATAGCCTCAAGTTCGACCGCACCGCACAGTGATGTCGCTGAGCCCCCCTCAGCGACACGAGATAGCTCATTATCGACGAAGCAAACGCCCGGTATCGCGGATGATCAGACAGGAGTGCCGCTGGGCACAGACCAAGATTTAGACCTGGATGAACAGTCATTATCGGAGGTCACCGCAAAGACAGATAGCACAGATGCCATCGACTCGATCGTTGCTCAGCCTTCGTCGCCCGAGCCGTTACAGGCCGAGTTCAGATTCCACCAGCCGGAACTCTTTATTGGAAGATTAGCTGCCGATGCCCCCTCTGGTATACCATCCGTAACCTTATATGGACCAAAGAATGGCAGACGACGGAGGAAGCGTAGGGACAAAGCGCGGCCTGATTTCCGCGCCATGCCGGACTATGACGATGATCCAATTGAGGAAGACTAACGTATCGGAAACAAAGCAAGATCTATGGCCCAGAGGTGACTCAGAAGTCAGCCGGGGTCAGGAATCCGCAAGCTACGTATGTGGTCACGAGCTGGAAATGCAGTGCGCCATATCGCGCATTGTGGATGGGGAGAGTTTCCGGCGCCGTGTAAACCATACACTACGTCCGTGGGCACGGCGGGGAATACAACCTTGCGGTGCGACTTGGGACTAGTCTAGCTACGGATGATCTCCTACTATTGTACTCATTATTTCTTGTCTCGCTACACAGGTTCAGGACAGGGGAATTTGCCAATTATGTGACACATAAAAGAGATTAGAGAGAAAACAAAGGGTGTCAAGCTGCATCGTCATCTTGGAGCGAAGGGTTACAATGTGACTATCATGGGTTCAGATGATCAGAGAATACAGTAATGATTTGTCTAAATGCGCCATAAATTCTAACAGAACCACCCAAACATAGAGAAAGAAGAACAAAACTCCCGCCGTCTATATAATAGCACATTCTATGTACAAGGTTGGCCTCATGTCTCATCATAAACGTCACTAAATCGTCAATCCGCCAATAAACAAACAGTCTTATCTCGGTGCCTTCAACTCGAATCGTGAACCCTAGTCAGATCCCAGTAGATCTATCCAAGAAAGGAAACTCGAAAGAAGGAATGGAAGCATGACAGAAACATCCATCGTGCATACACAGCCACGCTGAACTGATCCCCACAAACTGCCCCGCCCTACCCGCTTCCAGAACAATTCTCTCAAGTCAGCCTCAGCGCGATGAGACGTTCCCAGTGGGGATAAGATCTGCAACGCATGGGCGTTTTCCTGCAGATCCCCAGGACATTCATGGTCGAGGAATGAAGGAGCAAAGGCCAAGGTTGAGAATGCCTGGCACAAAAATATCCTGCAGAAGTGTTGTTTGTTTGGTGTGTGTGGGCTGCATGCATGTGAGGAAACAGGACGAATTGAGTTCGTTCTGTTGTCCTCTGATGTAACAGTATGTATACAAGAGCTGCAGCTAAGGCTTTTCGCAGTCAAAGCTGGGTTGAATGTGAGAGATATCCAATGTCGGTGAGCTATCCATAGCAAGAACAGCCTACGAGTAGATGACACATGGCAGAAGTTCTTGCTTTGAACAATTTTGGTAGACATGCTCCCAGCCGATGTTGTAGTTTCAAGCCATTGAGTGTAGTGTTTGGTGGTGCTTTGTGGTAGGCTGTTTCTATGCGCAAGGCTGTTTTCTTGCTCACAGAATTCAGGATCGGCTGCGACGCTTCTCCTTACGCTTTGACTCGCAAGTTGTCTTGCATCCAGGACATTCGAAACCATTCTTGGAGACGTAGACTCGAACAAGGCAGCGTTGGCAGCGCCACCAAGTAGCGGGCGCATATCGACCCTCAAGCCATTCCTCGTTGACAGTTGCTCCGCGCTTCATGATATCTTCACGGTGATATTCACGGAGATGGTCTCGAAAGTGGTCTCGACGGTGGAAGGGGTCTCGGGAGCGACCGCATCGAGGATAGTCACACAAGTAGACGTCCTTGCTCGATTCAGGAGCATGAGTATTCTTGTAGTGACGAAGAAGATCCGCAGTTCGCTTGAAAGGGCGAGCAGGACAGCCAGGGTGAAGACACTGTACTGGCCAGTCATTACCACTAACAAGACACAAAAGTTAGTAATGAGGCGGGTCATGGTTGAATCATAGAGTGTACTTACGTTTCACTACGGGGAACGATACACTCCTCGGTCATTGCCTGCCCGGAAAAGAACTGTTGCTCATAACCTGGTGTCTGTTGGTAGCCAGAGTATGTGTTTGGTGATGAACCATAGACAGCATAGTAGTTGTGCTGTACAGGTGACTCGGGAATGGTAGAAGCCTGAGAGCTGCCCCCAGAGCTCATATCTCTGGCCATAGGTTGGGACTGGTAGTGACCGGAGAAGTACTCCCCAGGTGATGAGACATGATCTTGAGGAGAGGAGGCTTGATACCAGCCGTTGCTGTTGCTGTACCATTGGTTGGAGCTCATAATGGCGGTTTTTGTCTTCGACAGCTTGGTTCCCGTGGAGAAACCGTTTAATGTGTATGTTGATCAGATGGGATATGGAAAGCACGGGTGCTTGAGAGGTCGAGCTGATGACTTATGAATCAGCTCGAGAGAGGTTGTAAGTGATGCAAAGAACATGCAAGTATAGCCCGCAACCAAAGTAATATCTTGATAGCGGTCTTGGAAGGAAAGAGATGAAGTCGGTGGCATGAGAATTAATATGATATGGATGGATAGATGAATCAATAAAAAGAGGACGAGAGCAGTGGTTATATGCTTGAGGGAGATATGGGAGAAGGGTGTTGCAGAAAGTGGACTAGTACAGGCCAGGACGTATAAGTCAATGTGAGGCTCAAATCGCACATTGGTCAGTGAGGCGAGGTTAGTCACTCGTGTAATACACAAAAGGTAAAGGGCAGCATGTACTTGAAACTGTAAGAGACCTCACATACACAAACAACCGCGGCCACATCTGGGAACAAGGCCCAGCAAGTGTCGTCAGGGTTCCAGAGTACACTCTGGGGTTAAGGGCATGACCGGGGTAGCTGCCGGGGAACCCACCTCATGGAACCCGGACCAACCCACGATAAGGTAGAGCATGGTGAGCTGGATGACAGACGGCTAAGAGATAAACAGTTCCAGGACAGAGGACTGGAGGAATGCAAGGGGGGCAGTACGCAGTACACAAGACAAGGGTTGAAGGCGAAGCAGCATTTGGCGCAAGCTGGCTCGTGATGTGCAACTAATCGAGACTTTGTCGATTGGGTGGGAACTAGGGTGAAGTCGAGCTTGATGGAGACAACATCAAGTATGCGTGGAGACCATGTCAAGGTTGTAGGTACCCTATCAAGAGTGACGCATTCTTGGCCGGTGTCCTGAAGAGGGAAAGATGGCGGGCGATGCAACAGTAACAAAGAAGCTAACATAGCGCACTCGGAGGTCGAGGAGAGGACCAGGAACAAGTGGTCGCCTTACGGAGCTCCGGGTCAAACGGAACTTGCGAATAGCGCAACAGTAGTGCGTAGAAGACTGCTAAGTCCAATGGAATTTTGCAATTGACGGTATGGAACTAAGCTTCTGTCTAGTCAGAGTCAGAAGCCAGGGTAAAAACCCATTTAGGGGATTCGTCTTGGCTGCAGGATCAAGGCTATAGGTAGCCAATTGTCTAGTCTGTCCATAATTGGCGGGCTCAGTTGGAATCGGCAACTGATGATGTTGCCGGTTGGGCGGCGACCGGGCGTGGCAATGCGCTGGGGCTGAATGCCAATTAACAAATGGTTCTGGCACGGGCTGGCGGGAGTGGATGCGGCAGTGATGACAGTAAAGACAAAGTTGGTAACGAGCGATAAGCGAAACACTGACTGTGCTGTATGCAACTGTTGAATAGGGGCTGTGCGAGGCCAGCGCAGCGGATTTCGGTCAATACCAACAGGTAAAGTTGGCTTGGCCAGTACTCATTTGTGTGCTTGTGACCCTGATTACTGTTCAAAAGAAGCTTCGGTGCATCAAGAAAGGGCATGGGTGTGTATTAGCCGCGGAATGTAAAACGCTTTTGACTCTCGGTAGCGGGAGGAATTAGATCGACGTGGCCCGGGATTCGTCTATCTTGTCTATCGGTCAGAGAAGAGAGGTTGAAAATAACGATGGAGTGATAATTGAGGGTGATTTGGTGGTGGCAGAACAACAAGGCAGAGTTTGTATTACAGCACAGGAGGAGGTACCTTCTGTACCTTCCACTGTAAGTGAACAAAAAAAAACATACCTGCCTCTGCACAAGAAAAATGCAGTGCACCTTTTGGGTGGTACCTGCCCTGCCTACCCAGCCTGCCATCACTTCAACTTGCCATCATCGCACTGGTTACCCCTCCTGCTCCTTTGCAGCTACCCCCTGCGTACCTGCCTTCCATTTGGTGTTCTAGTCTAGGCGAGTAGGTAGGTGCCGTAGCGAGAAGCTATGACCCAATTCACTGCAACCCCAAGGTGCCTTCCATCGCAACGCCAAAAGAGAGGCAGATGATGTTGTAGCTCATTGCACTTCCATTCAAGCCAATCTCTTCCCCAATCCTCCTTTCTCGTCTCATCCTATTGCATCACATCATGCACTTTCATGCGGCGGCCTAAAGTCGATGCTTCGCATTAGTACAACACCACCTGCAAGGCCAGCTTGTCGTGCCGATCTCTGTGGTGCAAAGCCATTAAACAACCGCCCGATGTTCACAAGCATGTTCACAAGCACAAGCACGAGCCTCAAGACTATGGAGAAAGCGCAGGAGATGTGCCAATCAAGTGGCTGTTCCTTTGCTGGATAACCAACAGATCATCCTGCCTCAGCAGGCAACGACATAACTTTGTTTTGGGGATAGTTGATTGATCAACATCCGTGGCAGTCAATGACAAATGGCATTCAACGGCCTCGATTTGTCTGACACAACCAAAGCACAGACAAATTAAACCCGGCACCGTCATTCCGCCATCTCCCACACACACCTTCGCTTCACACCTTTATAGCTCCCCACAATTCGGTCACTTGTTTGTTTGACCTTCAGCGTTGTGTAACTTGTCCTGCGTCTATCGGACTATCTAATCGCGGCCAGTTTGGCATGTCTCGAAGAAATGACGAGGCAGTCTCCCAGGGTGCTAGGCTAGTCAAAGAACCAGCAACCGTCTCTATACCTGATCAAGAACAAGTCTGGGCGCCTTGTCTTATCTGTATAACCTAGCGGATTCCCCCGGCACTTGCATGTCACCACCAGGAAATTTTCCGAATAGGCCACTGTCAGTCATTTCAATAGACCGCGGTTTAGGTTTTTGGACGAACTTGGGACGTATTAGTGAGGCTGACTGAATTCGCGGGCAGCAAGTGCAGGAGGAGTGTTGAAAATGGTTCGCCTGCCATAAAATCATCGTCTTTGACAAGGTCACCGGACACATCATCACGCCAGGACCCCAGGACCCTTTCTCATCTGTGACAACCTGGCAGGAGGACTGACCCATGTCGCTCACTGCACTGAATTGACGCCCGCTCAATAATGCCCCTTTCTCGTATCATGGATCTACATCCGCGAAGCTCTAACAACGCATGACGAGCATAGAAGCCTTCCAGAAGCCTTCCCAATGTAATCGTGCGTTGGGTCCGTTCATACCCCGGTCAGCTCTCCGGCGAACGCCGACACAGTTGGGGGCGAGCGGCGACTCTCAGATGAATCCTTCAACTTTAGTGATGGATGGCAGCAAGCGCAGAACTGTGTCGCTGTGCCGCAAGCTTGTCATTCGTGAAGCGAACCTCACCGACAAACGCGGCGGCTGACGAATGCTAACGAACAGATTGCCTTGCGAAGACTTGATAGGCATACTGATGAGGGCATATGAAAAAGGCAACTGTGTCGGCGGCGAGGCCACCGGGGCATTCATCTCGTTAGCCTTGACTTCAGCGATAAACACACCTCTTCATTATGGCCGTTTTGCCTGGCAGTAGAGCTTGAAATTTATCGTGTCGTGTCATTCTCAATCAAGTCATACACATGTCAGCTCAGGCTTAATGAGTAAAGAAAAGGCTCAAGATAGCACGATTAGTTGCATTTGCAGTTGCATTTGTACCCTGAGGACAGCAAGGATCTGTCTGTGTCTCATTCACTCATGTGTATTGCCATCTCCGAGAGCCACGTCGTCTGATTGATGTGAAATGTGCTACAAGTGTAGCGCTGCCTTGTTGAAAGTAACAATATACCGACTTAAGCAGGATGTGCGTCTTAATGACTGACAGAGAAAAGGTATCAACAGAGTCTTGAAATGAATAACAAGACATCCGCTTCTCTACCGAATTTGGTTCCCCTCTTATAGTCATATCGTCTTGAAAGCTCTCGGAATTCGGCGTCTTCTCAGTCCTTGGGCAGCAACGCAGCAACCTCAAAGTCGCTGGGTTCTTCGCTTCACGATCTATCATTCAGAACGCCTTACCAAGGATATTTTGCAGCAGACACTGCATTGGTTGACACAGTGAGGAACTCCAGAGATCATGTCAGCAAGGCAGGCACATAGAATGGTTGTGCGCCACTAAGCAAAGTGTCTGCCTTCAACGCCAACCGAATATGAGGCTGCAGCAAGAAAAGAGGTGGCCGACTCCCCCAAAAAATCTAGGCTTCTCACCGCTTCCTGCTTTCGTGGACGAGTACCTACCAAAGGATTCACGAGGCAAACGAAACTGTCACGTTTGGTATTCAAATACCGGAAAGTGTTGTCAACCAGGGCTACAGCCCGGCACTCGAAGGGTTCGTATTCATATCTCAAAAGATGGGCGGACTAACGCCCCTTGTAGCGTATTTACCTGTCCCAACAGGACAACAAAAGCGAGGACAAGGAAAGAAGATGAGGCTGCCGCTAATGCCGTTCTTATCTCCCTATACTCCCAATGTGGCCCTCTCCGGGAGGTCACAAAACCAAAGTACAGACTGCCCGAACCCGTAGCTCCATTCCATTTCTCTTACACAAACTAAAGAGAGGCGATCGTTTGATGTTGGGGTAATCTAAGATTAAACCTCATCCTCAAGAAACTTGTAGGCAAACTTGAAGTCGGCTTTTCTTCGATTCATCCTGCAACTATGTCAGCATATCACACTGCAATTAATGATCGAGATTCTACTAACCATGTGCTCTCATAATCGAAAAATCGATACGTTCCCTGCTCGAAATCTTCGGTGATGTTCTTTGGCTCCTCGTGTCTTTGAAACCATGTCTGGTACTGCTTATGAAACCGCCAGCTTTGGTCCTTCAAAGCCTTAGCAGCCATGTATTGTTGGGCAGATCCCTGTTTGTAGTAAAACACGTAGAACAGCGTATCGGGATCGATGCGCGAGTACAACCTCGGGTCGTCGAAAAGGGGGAGCGGCTCGCGGGGAAAGTTAGACCCCGTTGGCGGTACCGGCACTTCGGGTCGATATGTTCGTGGCACATCGGCATCCACAACATCGGGGCAGCTGGCCTGACTAGCAGTCATCATGCGCAATGCTGACGGTGCGGAGGGAGGGTATGGTCTCTTCCTCGAAGCCTCATACGTATCGACCAGATCTTGCAATGATGCTGGTAGGTGGTAGATGGACTCTTCCTCTTCCTCGGAAGGCTTGATACCATTTGATGTACCGTTTGTCCTTGCGGCTATGTGAAAGTCAGTAATCGAAGCCAAACACGGTTGTTGAGTATACGTACGCTTTGACGGCGCTGGAGTATCCGGCACCAGAACCTGCTTCCCGGCAGCCTTTGATCGCTTGGACTGTTTTGTAGGTGCGGGCACGGGAGCTGGCGTAGACACAGGTTCAGGCTCGGCAGGTGCTGATGCTGGCGTGGGCTGCTTGGACTCTGTTTGTTGAGAAGCGGGCTGGGCAGAGGATGTAGCAGGAGAGTTGGTGGCACTGCTCCGAGATTGCGGCAATGGAGATATGCTTGAAGATGCGGCGCCGGGTGGTGGAGGTAACGGGGCAATACCCACGTTGTTCTTGTCACTTGCGGCTGCGGCTGCAGCTGCAGAGGCATACTTGAGACCCTCTCCAGCAGGCCTCGAGGGTACTGAAGCGGGCTTCATGGCGGGTGTTCCAGAGTTGCCATTGCTAATGGTTGGTAGAGGAGCATGAAGTGTTGCGAGTGCGGGTAATGGTGACTTTGTTTGGGATGATGTCCTCCGTACTGGATCGACTTCCTTCGGCGCCTTCCTCACCAGTGGTTTTGGCAGGTCAGTGTCGGGTGTCAGATCCTCTTGCACAGATTGCGCATCCAGAGAGGAGCCCTTCTCGTTGTCGGCGCCCATGCCGTAGGTGCCTTCATCATCCTCGAGATCCAATTCCTCGTACATTTCCTCATCCTCCATATAGTCTTCGTTCATGCCATCCGACACGTAGTATCGAATGCTCTCTTCCAAGTCGGTTACTTGTTCGGGCTCGACTCCGCCGTTCTCCAGGGATCTCCTGATAAGCTCCAGCTTGCCTTGGTGCCACTTATGTCGCTCGATAACCCGTTCGACTTCGGCGATTCGTTCGGCCTTTGCGGTGTTGTTCTTGCCCTTCTTCATGGTCGCCTGTATCGATTCGCCCTCGGCTTCGAGGGTCTCGATTTGCTGCTCCAGCTCGTCGACCATTCCGCTTAGGAATTCGCTGGCCTCGACCTTTGCCTGCTCTTTGGGATCGAGCTTGGCGGCGGCTGACAGGCCTTCTTTCGAATATGCTTTCGTCTTCATGGCCTTTTCCACTGCCTTGAACTTTTCCATTTGCTATTTCCACATAACCAGGTCAACAATGAACTAGTACCTTGCTCGTTTTGTCAGCGGGGACCAACCGTCTCGATCAGCTTCCGGTGCTCCAGCAGCGGAGCTTTATCCTTGATGTCGTTACTAGCGGCCCATGTTTTGATCTGATCCCTCAGTCGCTGGAGCTTCTTGATCTCGCGCTTGAGGTTATCTTCTAGTTTGTCCTTTTGGGCGGGGTTGCTCGATTGTTCAATCTTTTCGTAAATGGCTTCAAACTCAGTCACGCCTTCGGCGACCTTTTTGAAGCACTTGTCGACCTCTTGGGCCAGTTTCCTTGCCGCCATTATGAGTAGAAATATGCAGCCTCTGGGGCGCAGGATCTAGTAGTTCGTCAGGACTCGTGTCGGTCGACTGGTATGTCGGGAGCTGCGTCGTTGTGCGTCCTTGCCTGCACCTGTCGAGGAGGATGTGGGCAGCGCAAGGAGAGGGGGGGAAACTTTATTAGGGGGATTAAACTTAAACCGCGCGTCGCGTGTAATGGGATTCGTTGTCGTTAAATATAATGACGTGATGATACAGCATCGGTTGTTTGGAGGATCAATTCCGCGAGCGGTTGGTGGATGAAATGCGGTTGCTAAAGACAGACAGAGACAGAGACAGGCTGGCCAGCATTTGATGTTACTAAGGTTCAAGGTGGGAGATGTGGAGTGTGGATGCCAGTGATGAGGCAAGCAGCCGCAGCGTTTTGATTGGATGAGAGAGCGCGGGTCACCTGGGGCGAGGCGCGGTTAGCTGCTGAAACGTGTTACAGGGGGATTTTGGAGGCTACAATAGCGAGCATTATAGAGCCTGGGAGGAAAGTCAAATAATAACCTTCTACAGTCAATCAATTCACGACTCAAAAATGCATCATTGAGCAATGTATTGATTATAGATTCAATAATGGCGTGATATTCCAGTGTCGCTATTGCGGGATAGTTTCAATGACGTGGTTTTTCGCTAAAGGCTACTATGCATAAGTGCCAGGCATAGTACGGGATGTAGCACAGGTCGCTAGACGCTTCTTCTCACATGACTGGCATTCATATCCGTTTATTGCCTGTAGGACTCCCTTTTCCTGTATGGGAGCTGTGGGAAAGGGTACATTTGTGATACATTCCAGCAGGAGAGGAGAGCTTATAGTTTACAGGCCAAACTCAATTAATGAAAGCTATAGCTTGTGACCGTCTCATTTGCCATAATCTCTCATGACGACTTTAATAGTAAAATGCTGTAATAAAACTTCTGTATCTGAAAGTGAGTGATAAGTTGCACGGTAAAGTCGGAGCCAATGCCGATCCGGCTACGGAGCAACATTTACATACAAAGAGCTTGACTCAAACTCATCCGATAATTTAACTCACATTCTCAAATACACAAGTTTTTGAGAGGCAAAAAACTTCACAAATCACAAATATGAAGGGTATGTGCATTTCAATAGCCGACTGGTAAAGCGAATGAAACACGAGGGCTGGGGGAAAAGGCTGACCAACCTCGACTCAAACAGTCATCCTGCAGCGTGTCCTGTCGGCGTCCGTGACCGTCGACAAGGAGATGATCTCGTCGATCGGCAAGGGAGTCTTGGCCTTTGCGGCCGTAGCCCCTGGGGATACAGAGAAGGAGGCCGATCTCATGGCCGCCAAGGTCTTGAGGATGAAGTTGTGGGATGATGAGGAGGGCGTCAAGGTAAGAGTCAGCCTTGGTGTTGTAGATACAAGACCTATGATCTGACTTTGAGGGAATCTAGTGGAAGAAGAGTGTTGGCGACATTGGCGGCGAGGTTCTCTGCGGTGAGTTTCGACTTGATGATACCTTGCCCCTCCTATCTGTTCAGCCACAAAAGGGAGAAAACAGAATGGCTGAGACGTAATATCCGGACACAGTGTCGCAGTTCACTCTACTGGCCAGCACAAAGAAGGGAGCCAAGCCTGACTTTCATGGCGCAGCCAACCCGGAGGAAGCGCGTCGGCTATACCACTACTTTGTGCAAAGGGTCAAGGCTGGATACATGGAGGAGAGAGTCAAGGATGGCCAGTTCCAGGCATGGATGGAGGTAGCTCTGGTCAACGATGGACCGGTAGGTTTTGTGCCCTTGTTTGTTTGTTTGTGAGATGTTAATCATGGCATGTTGTTATAGGTCACTCTTGAGCTCAAGAACGGTGCCAAGACGGAATAGATGAGCTGAATGTGACTTTCTATAAAGGACATGGGTTATAGGGACATGGTCTATAGAGGAATAGACAGGCTAGACAAAAGGATTGGACGTTTCACAGAGCTGTTGTCGGCGAGCTTGCAGCCTGAGAGAATTGGTTAGCGAGAGCACAAGAGATAATGCAGTGAGTCAGTATGAGGTGATTTCCATTCTTTACACCTCAATCTAGAGCAAAGGCTCCTGGTATCACACAGACTTATGAACCAAAAGACATGTCTTTGGAATTTATCATCCTGGCGTCACTACTAGAGTACACATGGTACAATTGCTGTGAGAAGCCGCATTTTCGGGAAGGGAGTCGGCTACTGACTCTAACAAAAGGAGCTGAAAGTCCTAACGAGCAACGACCAACACAGTCACGACATGTCTTGTACGCTTGTGAGGTTAACATTTGTGCTGTGCTACAAGGGCTGAAATTATGTGCTTGTACCTACCTAAAGAGGTAATCCAAGGACGAGTTAAGCGATGGTGCCTCTATATCATTATAGGAAGACATAGTTTGACAATGATAAGTCACGATAACTTAAGATCACCCCCTTCCATGTAACTGTTGATATGACCTTGATGGTTCTCTTTGCCCATAGAGTCGATTGACTGGAAGCCTCACGTGTGCCATTCGAGGCTGGTCGCTTATCAGATCCCTGTCCTTTCTGGGCCTCATGTTGGTGACCCCTCCTCATCATCGTCTTGCCCCTCCCCCACTTATGTGAGATGAGATTGGGTGCTTTGCATGATGTGATGTTGTCTCTTTTCTCGACATGAGGTTATTTTTGTTGTTTGGTATGAGCTATTCTGATAAGAATGAGTGTTTTCATATGTATTTCAGCTTTCCAACTGAGACACAGCTACATGCTAGACTACCTGTAAGATGAGCAAACTTCAAGGGTCATGTCTCTAATTTCTCTTAGCTGCAGGGCCAATTTGAGCCTCACTGGGGCCAATTGAACTGGACACTGTTTATTTCGAAGCATTACTGTTACTTAATCACTGTGAATGCTGTCGAAACAGAGTTTAACTTTCATCCCGAGGCTTATCGTTGGTGTAAGAAAAAGAAACAACACTGTCTGTCCCGTGCATGTCTTCAAGGGACGGGAGGGGCTGACGGGATCTACTTGGCCCTAGTCCAAGATATCCAATCTCAGAGTTTCGAACTGGTTTTGTCACTGACACTTACAAAGATACTGCTAATACTGATACAAGTGACCTGAATAACAAGCAATACATTGGAGATGTCAATATTATCCTCAATTCAATTCAATTCGACTCAATTGCCCGTTGATCTATTATTATCGTACCCTGGCCTCAATCCGGTCCCCCACTTATAAGCGGCACGATTACTTGCATCGTGACGGAACCTTTCCATAATTGGCAAAGAAGCTCCCCTCTTCCATCTGTTTCCTTCTGTGCGATTCTGCCTTGAACAAACAAACCCCACGTCGTGATAACTCCTTCCTTCTTCCTTCCAAGCCCCCTTTTATTCATCATTCCAGCGACTGCATCTCTCTCTCTTCTCCTCTCAGACCTCCCCCTCTCCATCTCCAAATCACATCACCAAGCTTCACAATGGCGGCAGAAGGCGACTCCCCCGCGCGACCCCGCGTCTACTTCGACATCTCCCTCGGCGGCAAGTCCGTCGGTCGTATCACCATGGAACTTTACGCCGACCTCGTCCCCAAGACTGCCGACAACTTCCGCTCTCTCTGCACTGGTGAGAAGGGCATCGGAAAGTCTGGAAAACCTCTGCACTACAAGGGCTCCGTCTTCCACCGCGTCATCAAGCAGTTTATGATCCAGGGTGGTGACTTCACTGCTGGCGATGGTACCGGAGGCGAGTCTATTTACGGCAACAAGTTCGACGACGAGGCTTTCCCTATCAAGCATGAGAAGCCTTTCCTCCTGTCCATGGCCAATGCTGGTCCCAGTAAGTTTGCTCAGTACAAGTCAACTCGTACCATGTCATGATGCTAACACCGTTACCCCACCAGACACCAACGGCTCCCAATTCTTCATCACCACCGTCCCTACCCCTCATCTCGATGGCAAGCACGTCGTATTCGGAGAGGTTCTCAACGGCAAGTCCATTGTTCGCCAGATCGAGAACCTTACCACCCAGTCAGGCGATCGACCTGCCAAGGAGGCCCTCATCGCCGACTGTGGTGAGCTCACTGGCGATGCCGCCCTCGCTGCCGATGTGAAGCAGCCCGACGCTCTCGGCGACCCCTACGAGGACTTCCCCGAGGACTGCACCGACACTCTCGACGCTGTCGCTGTTCTCAAAATCGCAAAGGCCAGCAAGGACTACGGCAACACTGCTTTCAAGTCAGGTAACTACTCGCTTGGACTTGACAAGTACCAGAAGGGTCTGCGCTACATCAACGAGGAGCCTGAGCTTGAGGACCAGCCTCAGTCCATCAAGGACGAGCTCGAGGCCCTGCGCTTCTCCCTCAACAACAACTCAGCCCTTCTCAACATCAAGCTCGAGGCCTGGGACGACGCTGCCCGCTCTGCTGCTGCCGCCCTCGAAGTCGGCGGAGTCAAGGATGCCGACCGCGCAAAGGCCTTCTACCGTCGCGGTCTTGCCAACATCCACCTCAAGGACGAGGAGGCTGCTGTGCGCGATCTGACCGAGGCTAACAAGTTCGCACCCAACGACAGCGCCATTACCCGCGAGCTCAACGGTGTCAAGACCAAGGCTGCTGCTCGCGCTGCCAAGGAGAAGGCTGCTTACAAGAAATTCTTCACCTAAGTGATACCTGCCCAGAAGGCATCACGGGGAAAATAGAAGGCGTCCGTTTTTTACTCATCATGAGCGGTATAGAACGCCAGTTGTATTTACAAATGTTTGACATGACATGACAGGGGGCGGAGGACATGATCCATCTTTTATTATAACATGACCCATGCGAGGAAAAAGCGGGTTACAAAGGAGTCGGCGCTGAATGAGATACCATCGAATTGCATATGTTGCAATGTACTTTTCACGATACGGCGCCATGATGATTGTGATGTGTGTGATCAAATTACCTTTTCCATGTAAGACTGAATCAAGGGGTAGTAATCTCTGTAAAGGATATGATCGCAATTCATGGTCAAGTTTATCTCTTATTTTATCTAAAAACTACAATATTCCATCCCCTTTTTCTATATGCCACCCAAACCAACAATTTACTCTGTTCCCTTCTCCGTTAGACAAACGCCCAGCGTTTGCCACGGTCTGATACCTCCCAACCCAAATACTAGACTCCGTTGCTAAATACGTTTTGATAGACGACCACTCTATAAGTCTACCATGCAAGATATAAACCACACAAGCCCGCCCTCCAACACCAACCGCAGGTACAAAAGAAAGAATGAGAAAAGAAAAATGTTTGAGAAGACGAGACAAAGATATAGATAGTGTTTGAAAGAAGTTGTATTGTTTCATTCAATCATAAAGACTAGCTCTCTCATCCATCTAGTCGTCAAGAAGGTATATATGTATATATATATGAGTGTGAGGATATTTGTGTGTGTGTATAAATGGATATAAAATGTTCTTTTTTGACTCTTTTACTTGTGATGCTTTGGAGAATCCTTGCCCTCGGGGCTCTCGCCGCGCCCACCTATGCGCATGATGCCGCTGAGAATCGTGCGTCCCACGCGTCCATTCTTAGACTTGAGCGTGTTACCCGCACTCGCACTCCCTCCCGCGCTCGCATGTCGCTGCTTGCGGTGCTCCCAGCCTTCTCTATGGTGGTGGTGATGGCGACGGCGCTCCTTGCTGCGTCTGCGGCTGTTCTGCGCGGTGTTGTCGTCGTTGACTTCGCTGCCTGAACTGCCGGGTGGAGGAGGATCGTAGGTGTCATTCCATGCTGTTGAGGAGCCGGCGTATGAGATGGAGAGGGAGTCCATAATGGAGGCTTGTTCGAGTGATTCGGTGATGTCTTCTGCTGTGGCGTTTGTTGCTGTTTCACTGGCGCGTTCGGATTCGACTTTTGCGAGACAGGCGTCGGCACGTTCTTGGAGGGCGAAGCAGACGTCGTTGAAAGCAAGGAGCTCTTGGTCTACTTGTTCCTTCTTATCGTCGACTGGTCTGGCATCTACCCATAACTTCACGAGGCTTGCCATGTTTCTGGTATTGTCGATTAGGTACGGCAGGCTAGGGAAGCCCTCCTTGGAAGTTGGACTCAGACGGCCAAGAATAGTAACAGGTGTGCTGTAACCGGCCGGAACAAAGTTGTTGGTTTCGCGATCCGCGGGGATACTGCAAACCTGATCGATATAGTCGCGAACAGATTGTCGTTGCAGGTTCAAGAAACGGTTCATCGGCTCCATCCACTCTTCCCGTTTGCCAAAGTTGGATAAGTTTGCTAGCTTTTGTAGTGCCTTTGCAATAAGCGTAAATGTTCGTTGCGCTTGAGGTCGGGGGTGATCACGAAGGAGGTTGAACAGCTTTGGCGACAAGATGGCCGGGCAGATAAATCGAAGGAACAAGAAACCAGACACGGATGTGTATGTGACTGTACGCAAGAAGTCTCCGTAACGGTCTTCTGCAACTGCTCGAATGTACTTGAGTATGTGTCGTAGCTCAGGGGGGAGTCGGTTGGCTGAGTTGGCGATGCACTTCCACACTTCAGTCGTGTAATGGATAAGTACAGTCCAGTGCTGATCCAGATCTGCCTCGTTGGAAATCTTGCTGGGATCAACCTCGCAGTTCGGGTTGATCTCATTAATCTCAAAAAGCTTCTCCTGTAGGATCTCCTCCATATACTCCTTGCCGAGACGGCGCATATGGAACTCAAAAGACTGCGTTAGTAGTGAGTTGCCGCGGAAGAGCAAGTTCGCTTCTCCAGCAAGAGACTTGCTCATATCTCGTACAATGAGCTCGCGATCGGTAGCTGCGTCGACGGAGTCGTTGGATTTGAGGCGACTGCTGAATCGATACTTCTTCATAGAAGCCTGATTACCAATCCCATCGATTTCGTCTTCCACCAAGCCCATGAGCCACTCGCTAGCAGTGCCGGATGTCTGGAAAATGTTGAGAAATAGCTCCGAGAGTCGACGTAAATGCCCAGGCAAAACAGCCGAAATCTGATTCGTCAATCCTGCTGGGAACCGGTGCAGGATATCTTTGAGAGGCTCATATTCCTTTGACAGAAGAACAACATGCTCATCGTGGTTCACCTTGATCAGCATCTGTCCAACAGACTGGTGCTTCTCGTCGAATACTTGAAGCCATTGCTCGTTATCCTTGCCGCGGTCAATCTGATCCAAACTGAGATCAACAGCTCCGACCACAAACTCTTGCAAGTTCCGCGTCCTTGGCAATCCTACAGAAGCCTGAAGAAGATTGCTCGAACTGTCCAGATTTCCCTCTACCCTCTTCAAGACGACAGATAACAACGGTGTAGAAGGTGGAAGATCGGTAAAGTCGCAGTCCTCTCTCCAGAAAGGATTCTTCGTCCCTGTCTTGGTCGTCGTCCGCGCTCGCACTTCGCCATCCAGTATGACCTCGGCCAGATAGTTTCCCATCAACGGATCAGGCTCCGGTCGTCCTGGTTTCTCGTGTATTGTCGAGTCAACTCCACCAATCCCGCTCGGCCTCGTCTTGATCTTCGCTTCAGTCACTCGAACACTAATGGTCTTTTCAATCCGAAAGACTTCACCCTCGTGTTCAGCCTCGATATTGTCTACTTCCAAGATTTGTGATGTGTTGGGGTCATCGAGGTGATATATATCCGGTACTGCGAAAGCTCGGAGGAGACATAGCCAAACTTCGAAATGAACTCTGCTGTCGAGTGCTAGGTACACTGGTCTGAAGATGGAAAGATGAGTAGATGATGTGGCATAAATCGGGAATATGGCAATGCAGTATTCCTCATCGAGTACTGTGCGATCGAGTTGTTGGACGGCACAGCGAGAAAGTTGTGAGAGGTCGATGATGGACAGGACCGTAACATCGTTTTCTGTCATGAGCTTAAACTCTCCGCCGTCCTGGAGAATGCAAGAGACCCTCCTCCACGACGTGGTTGGTGAACGAAGATCTCTAGTTGATGGCCGTTTGACGATGGCCCTCGGTGAGACAGCCAGACCCTTGTCCCATAACATAACCTTTCCGACCTTGATAATACTAGTAGGTTTATTCTTCTCTTGAGACCAGCCATGCCTCCTGAGCTCCGGTCTCATTGGCATAACCTGGTTAGTCGGCTTACCGTTGGAAAGTTTGATACCCGTTGGGCGTAATTGTTGCCAGCATAGTAAAGCTGCCAGCCACAAATCAAACTCCTCCATTTGCCGAGGACATATTAAGATTTCGATAGGAGGTTGCAGGCAAACCAACTCCAAACATTCTTTAGTCAGTTCGGGATAATCGACAGGGAGGACCCTGCAACCACGCAGATCGGAAACAAGTGGGATGTGAAAGGGCCCATTTTGACCCGAATCAAACATGAGACACCCCTTCTCTTCTTCGATGTAGGCCACTCCACTGTGCCAGGGGCCACCTGTTTCGCCTTGGTACTCGATCTCGCCGCGCATCCGACCGCACAGGGTTCTCATGAGAAGCAGAACTTTATTCGCATCATCGGTAGCTATGGGTAAGGGTAGTGAGTCGACGGAAGGTGGTGGGGAGATGAGGGGAGAAGTAGGTCGAGACGATTGCCGCTTCATAAGTCTTCTAGCTTTTTTGTCTTTAGGTGCGCCTGAGGAGTCTCGTCCTGTTATCACGGAGTGGTGTAAAGAGTCCAACGAGCTGAGCTGCGGTCTTAGCTCATCCGACGGGTGTAATGACCCTGATGAGCTTACACTGCCAACACGGTGTCGCTCTGATGTAGGTGGTGGTACACTTCTTTGAGCTAGCATAGAAGTATCCATGGTGCGCGTCCGAGGCCGTAGACTTCCGCTCGTATGTCGCAAGTGTTGCCTTGGAGGGCTGGATTCGCTGCTTTCGTATGATTCGCTGAAAACCTCGTTGAAAACCATGCCTTGCCTGCGAGCAGGTCCGCCAGAGGAGGGTATCGAGCGGGGTGAGGTCTGCTGCAGGAAAGCATCTTCTGGAGATTGAAGAGAATCGGTCGTCACGCTGAGAGTAGGAGGCGTGGGAGACTCGACAGGATCGGGGGTTACGGAGCGAACGGTGTTGGAGGCATTTATGAGTGTATTTCGAAAAGCAGACCTCAGGTTGGAGGCGCTTGAGCGCTCCATCTTTGGGTCCCGGGGAAGGTTGAGGTCGGAGGTTGAGGCTTGGTTCCAGGACGTGGTATCACTGGAGGTACCAGATCGAGAGTTGTCTTGTTCGTCCATGTTTGGCGGTCGCAAGCCTAAGCCATTGCTTGTCCACATCCACATTCACGCGCCCGTCCCGCATTGAGGTGAAAGAAAGAGCAATAGTAGTGGGTTTTTCGCTAATAGGGTCGGTGTCTAAGGCTAGGTTTGGGGTGTGCCTCTCGAGGGCTTTCTTTGTTGCGGGTGAGGGGAAGCGATTAAACAACGGGTGCCGTCTCAATGAGGGTCGGAATCGGATGCTGGCGATGTGAATATTATGGTCGACCGAGGTCAGATAGTGCGCCTATCGTGAATGTCTTCGGGTGCTAGAACCGATTGTTGAGAGAGATCTCATAAATCAGTGACTGGTTGCGGGGAGGGCTTGTTAGTTAGTCTGTGCATGGAAAGAATCGAATCGCAAACTGGACGGGACTAGACTCGGCTGGACTGGCGACTGGGTCGGGCGACAGTGGAGGGGGGGGGGGGGAGGGGACCAAGGAACCAACACACAGGTTGGAAATGCACTAAAACCAAACAGACCAGTCGGGAGAAGAAGAGAAAATGAATGGAAAAAAGGATCAAGAAGCCAAGAATAACATACATTGATAAATATCCCAATACAGAATTAGCAAGACGCGAGACCAGTATGAATGACGATAAGCGTAGGTGCGCTCAGACAGTCAACGAGCAAGTTTCCAGGTATGCAAGGCACTTGTCCAGGTCGTTTAGAAAGGAATCGAATTGCGGTGAGTTAAGTCGAGATGAGTAGAGGTTGTGTCTTTATGCAAGGTACAGACAGACAAGACAATAGTTGGAGAAGCAGAAAGGTGAGAGAATGCAACACAATGAGTCAACCCAGAGTAGAGGTGTGTGTGTGTACACTTAAAGGGAAAGGGAAATGAAAAGCAAAGCAAAGGAAATACGTCGCCACGCACGTATATCTTTCAGTGTCAAGTCAAGCAAGTCGAGTCAAACCCAAGTCCAGTCAAGTCAAGACAAAGTCGAATGTCATGTCCATCTCTCTACGGATATAGACCCAAGGACTCGGCACAGAACCAATGAGTTCGCCTTGTCTGCCCGCAAGCTCAGGCTTAAGCGTACATACAGTAGCCGTAGCCGAGAAAAGGCCCTTGTTTTCCAGCACCAGCACCAGCCACCCTTGAACGCTGTCCTGGTAGGGGTCTTTGTATCTTTTCTTGGCCACGAGGGAGGGATGAGGAACCCAGGTTGACCTTGAACGAGTCTTATTAGGCTATAGCACAAGGCACTTTATCTCGAACAACTGCCGGAGGTTGATGGGTTTTGACAGTTTGACAGTTTGACATTTAATCTCTTTTTTTGATAGCTATGGATCGGATTAATTATCTAAAAATCTGCATCTCTTTCTTCGCAAGTCTTGGCTCGGCTTCGAGAAGCGGGGATTCAGCAGATAACCTTGGACTGGGCAGTCTGTGTTTTTTTTCTGCTGCCGATCCCCAGCCAGCCCAGGCATGCAGCCTCTTTTTTTTTGCGGCTTTAGATCTGGCGTTGAGGGTCGATATCCAATCATTTTATTTACTTGTCTCTTTCTAATTGCAGGAAGATGCCGAGACAGGACGGGCCGTGGCGAGAAAAAGGGGACATCATCTTACATGCACTACGACAAGACCTACATTTTAGTTACAGACTGTTTCAACCGACTCTTTTGCATTTTGTTTTCTGGCAGATTTATCGTATGTAATAAGTATGTGGGGAGTCACAGCCTGATACCTAGTAAAGCATGACTGATGATGGTCATGCTTAACAAAAAGGAATAAAAAACTAAGACAATACAATACAGGCCCTGTACGTTGGGATCATGAACCAGGGCCAGGTCGTTCATGATCCTGGTTATGGGCACGCAACGCAGCACGCAACAGTGGAGGAGTGGGGAGAGTTTAGAGAGACAGCGGATCACTACAACATTAGCTACAGGTGCTTTAGCTGCTAAGGCAGTGGAGGCTAGCGCTAGCCCATCAGTCAGCCAGCTTAGCTGATGGGCGGACTTTCCACTTGATAGGCGGGCAGCTAGGAGGAAGGCAGCAACCTACGTATTCGTCTCTCTCTTATCCCTTTGATTAAGGACCTGCCAAAGTTGGACCAAAAACAGACTCTAGACTAGTAAATTCTCTATACGCTCTGATCTATCGTATCAGTTCCTCACCCATAACTGCCTTGATATATGCCAACATCATCAACCATCTACCATCACACAGCGCCGCACAACATCCCTTGTTCGAGTTTCATCCCAAGTCGCCCAGTGTTTCCACCAAATCCCGGCGTCCCTGTCCATAGCCCCATCGCAAATACACAGAGAAACAAGGATCTTTCGGGTGCTTTCTACCAAAGAGATGGGTTGCCCGCGGATGAGCTTTTCCAGTAAAGGCTCTTCTTGCGACTGTAGCAACTACCTGGGTCACGGTAATGTGGGATTAAAAGACATCACCTGGATACCCTTATCCCGGACGACCCGCCAGCTGGGAACAGGGCACTTCACAAGTACAAACTACACACATCTCATACAATCTCAACGTTCGCTAGCTTCAACACAATAGTCTATCGTTCCTCGGAGATAGCTATGACTGACTCGAACTGTAGATCTCTCCTTTGTAAAGGCTGCAAGCTTTAGCTGCTAGGCATAAAATAGAGTCAAAGGAGCTCAGGAGTTTCTAGTTCCTGGCGTCAAACTGTCAGCTTATTTGCGGGCGTAGGATGGGAATAATCAGCCGGAATGTCACCCGGGAAGTCTCATCCTTTGCCCGCAGCGAACGGGCTGATAGCATCACTTTGCTACGTTAGCATCTACGCAACTCAAACTTGAGCAGCCGCTAGTGAGAATATCCTATCCGTGGTTCCGTCACATCTCTTTTCGTTCCTGGCTCTCTAACTCTAACTGGTCCATGAACGAGATCGACAATATAAAAAAAGTAGACAGGCCAGGGGGCGGGCATCGGGGAAGCTGGATCCAGATAAGTCACATCAGTTTTGGACCTGGCCTGTCTCTCTCTTCTAGGTGCGGCTGTTACGCCCAAAACTTCCGTTTATACGGCCGATAGTATTCGTGTTCCTGGCATATATCACTGAGAAACTTAAGATTTGAGGCCCGATTCCCCCACATGGCCATCACTTCCTCGTAGTCAACAGTTCTCGGCAAGGCGAAGGAAGAGAACAAGATGATTTCCATCTTCACCATGCTTTTTCCAAATACGACGATACGGCAGTCGTCAAAGCGTATCTCATTCGTACTCGAACGTATTATCGTCGTTTTCGATAGGGCTTTCTCGTAAATATTCCGCCCCTGATCTTCATATCAGACTCCGGGAATAAGCTGAGATATGACTGATGCCCCTGAATTCACGGCATAGTACTACACGTATCCATATTCTCCTAGACTAATACCAGTACTAGCTGTTCTCGTAGTTGTTTGCAGTGACCAAAGCAAGACTATGCAGGCATACCCAATCCAATAAAGTTGTATCCCAAAGGTAAGGCTGTTGTTGGTTCTAACGACGCGGGTCTTCAGTCCCGTCCCGGCGGCGTGGGACGTATGTACCGTACCATTCGCACGTGCATGTAACATCTGCAGAAAGAGCCTCTCTCGATCTTCATAGGCAGATACAGTAGATATTATTTGCTTTTTTTACCTGGCTACGTTGCATGGCTCATCAAGATTCGGCATCCTACGTGTCAACACCAGACCCTGTCGTTAGTGTAATTTGACTTTACCGCGTTTCTTTTTCTTCATGCCGCGATGTCACATAGTTGTCACAAATTTGGGGAGAGGGCCTCTCGCTTGCACGAGCATCATCAATCACATCTCGCCCCGGATCATGCCTCCGCCAGCCGAATGCTTCTGGAAGACTCAGCACAGGTTGGGATTAGTGGCTGGGCATTGGAGCCGGGGGTCAATACCAATCAGTCGAGATTGTTTTGTTCCCAGCTTTATACAGTACAGACTTGCTTGACCGCGTCTCCATTTGCGGCCTCCGTAATCCAAGCACAGTCCATCGCTCGACCTGAGAGTCTTTCGAAACATCTTCAGCTCACGAGCGTATCAAGCAAGCAGCGCCTCGGGCAACACAAGCACACCGCTTATTATCAATACAGATTTCAATGGCTGAATCAAAACATTGTCTGTGTCTCCGTGCATATTATGTCCTTTTCAGGTCGTCGTCATGGCCGATACCAAACATCCATGTCTCATGTAGTGCCACGCCATTAGTTGCAGGAATCTGCATTGAGTAAAGAATCTCGTCTACGTGATCCACCGTTCTAGTATATTCATCGGGGTTTCTCATTGAAACATCCACTAGAGTTTCCGGTTCTGGAGACTGTCGGCAAACGTTTTATCGTGATAATCATGCCCTGTTCCATCAAGACCACTGATGACATGACAAGATCCACCATGTTGATGCGTGTGATATCACACTGCAAGATGAACGCTTACGTCTCCTTCGTAGTCACGGCAGATACATTCGCCGTTTCAGAACTGGTTCGACAACCAAGGATAGACGTTTGTGATCATTCTGTGTATGGAGACAATGCCTTGGTTGGAAATCAAATCCTGAGTTACACATAACATCCATTGACCACGTTTGTACTTGTATCTATGGTGCGACATTGAGGTCATATCCTACCCTGCACCCGTCCTACACTGAAATTCACTCACGAAAATGGACAAGGCTGGATCAAAATGCATGTTCAATACTTGACTGCCAACTCATGGCGGATTTTTGTATTTTCCTCATATCAGAAAAGAAGACGACAACGGCCAAGAAAGCATGGCATATGTACATAATGCCTGTATCGCGGGAACGTCTCGACGCCTAGTAAAACTTTATCTTCAAACTCCCAATTGCCAGATCCCAGAGTTTCCTTTCTCCCAAAATGACGATGCCTATGAGGTATCGCGGTCGAATCGAATAAAGTGAAGAAGTATAATCACCAAATGGTAAAAAAGAAATAGAGAAAAAGAGTTGCATTTGCTGTGTGGATATCATCATTGCTCCCCCTCGGGTGTCTTATTTCAATCACGCTGAATGTTGCATTTAACGAAGGTGGGAGCTCTCAATTGGGCTCGCAGGACCGCTGCGGACATGGCTGAGATCAGTGCTGCCAGTTCTTCGCAGAGCCTGGCTCATTGTCTCAATGTTCAAATCACCCCCTGAAACGTTGAGCTTGAGGTTGTTGATGCTCGTTGGGCTACCCAGGGGTCTTCGTGAGGGGCTCAACTCAATGCCCTTCATACTGCCGGGGTTGCTCGTAGGAGGGCTAGTCTCGGGTCCTTGGCTCGACACAGGTGATCGAATGGGTGAAGGGGAACGGTTCATTGCCGCTGGCAGAGATGTAAGACCTGCAAGGTGGATGCTGTCGCGGGAGCCCGCAATACCTGAGGAAGGATTGTGTTCAGATTGTACGACGTCGGCGAACGAGATGAACGATAGTCTGCGCACGTCGGCGGAGTCCAAGGATCCATAGTTGGAAGCGTTGTCGGTCGAAACAGCGTCCCGGTCGGCAAACGAAGCGAGTTCCGCTGCCCACTCACTTGCAGAGGGATCGTACGAGGGGAGGCCAGTGTTGGCCCCTGTGACTGTCACGGCGGCGGGTTGATGCGAGCTGTGAGTCACAATCTCGACCGAATCAGGGTCTAACTTGTGATTTGTGATGGCTTCGGACGCATCATCAAGAACGGGAGGAATGTAGTTCTCGGTTTGGATGTGCGTTGGGATGGCTGGGGAGTTGGGCAGGATAACGGAACTCTCTTGTACATCACGCTCAAAGATCTGTGATGTAGCTGGCGAAGACAACCGTGGAGATCCGCTGAAGCCGCGACTCGGGGACGTTGGCATAGTGAAACTCTGATCGCCAGTAGGGGACCGTGATGGGTGGTTCGAGGATAGCTTGGAAGCGTCCCGAGAGAGAGATGGGCTGGTGGGGTTGGAATTTGCGTTGGAAGGAATTTGAGACTCGTTGCGTGATTCAGTCTTGGCTTCGTTGGAGTCGGTTTTCGAATCAGATTTTGTGAGTGTCGATGACTTCTTCTTACCAAGACCAAACAAACCACGCATCTTGCTCTTTCCGTCCTTCTTTGTATCTTCGCGCTGGCTGCCCGTTTCTGTATTGAGTTCGCTGGCCCGAGGCGTTGAATCGCCTAGCCGCTGGTCGTCATATCGATCATCGCGGGAGATGGGCGCAGCTTCGGCAAGGCTCATATTGAATGATAGATTGGCTCACGTGGTGAGCTATAAACACTGGTGTTCAGTGGTAGAATATATACGGCAGAGGTTCTTTTGTAGCAAAAAGTCGTCTGGTGGACTGTTGAACGAGGTACAGTCAGTAACGAAGGTCGTGGAATACAGTTCTAAGTTCGACAAGCGAGAGGAGTGGGACGATAGGCCGGGGGAGATGGTATAAGTACGAAGGTACCAAGGTACGGAACGGGAAAGGGAAAAGGAATAAGCAAAAACGGCCGTGCGGAACTGAGACTCTTGGCTACTGTATATTTCTGCTTTCTGTTCCTGCCGCCACTTCGGCTGCCCTTGGAAGTGGGAGAAACATTGAATATTGGATTGGATGATTGCACAAACCTTTTTGAGACTAATGACCTGTAAAACAGCCCGTAGCTCCCGGTGCAATACTGGGGACCTCCGTAAACAAAGACCCGCAACGGCCAGCGCTAAGGGTCGCTGTGGATGAGGTTTGGAGACTTGTTACTCGCGGCAATGCCGTTTGTTTGATTGTCCCGTCGAGCCGCCGTCTGGTATTCGGGATAGCGTCGATTACGTCTTGAGATGATCAAGACCGGATATGGTATCTTTTTCTTTTGTTTCTTTTTTGCTTGGTCAAGTTGACGAGGCAATCGTGGATGAATGGATGGATTGCGGAAATGCGAAAAGAAGAGGGCGGGCTGAGACGATGTACGTTGGTACCTAATGGCTGCAGCGTGCGTATTCGTGCAGTGGAAGGGAGATGAGAGACCCGATAGGCACCAAAGGCTATTGTTATTGTTATTGCTTTTTGTTTTTCGTCGGATGCCGCTCGCTTCTGTACCCTATTTAAAGGTACTAAGTAGTTTGCAGGGGGTTTTCAAGATTGGGTGTTGTTTATTCGTCTATTGTCTGCCGAGATGAACGAAAGCAGAACAATAAGAGAAGGGAGAGAGAGGGGATGAGACAAGTCAGATTCCTTTGGGAAACCGGGACTTGAAGAAGAGGGGACGACGATATGATATCTAAAGGAATGAGGGAGGGGGGCTGACAGCGGCGTAGCGTAGCGTAGGTGGCTTTAGAGCTTCAATCTTTTGGAGGATCAGCGCACTTTGATCAAGGCACGGGATCAACTCGAGGCACGCACTATCCCAGTAGCCAGGGCAGTATGGGGCAATTTTATGAGTCGCACGGAAGGCAGAAAAGAAATATCCACTACCTTCCATGTCTCTTCTTTTTACTTTGCCAGGGACGAGAGATTTAATTGCAGTTGCATTTGACCACGGGACCTTGACGCTCTGCCAAGTTGAGCCAACGAACGACATTTCTCGTCTGTTGATGTAAAAACCTGCTTGTCAGGGATGAAACCGGGAGACACATCGAGATGCTATACATGTAATGCGATGCAGTGAAAAGGGTCGGCCTACAAGGTGACCACGTTTTGAAATCTCGTCCTTCCAGATGTTCTGTTGGTTAGCCATGCTGTGATCCTACATACATAGTACATTGCATGTTACGTATGTCTAGTACTATGTACCGGGCTGCACGAATCCTGCCCATGTATCCGTGTGCATGCGTGCATGCATGCAGTCGACAAGGGGACTCTCGTCCATGCAAGTCAGGCACCAGACCCGAAAGCCAGTCTTCAAGGGACTTTTAAACCCAAGAATACGAAAGTCAGCCCTGGCCTTTCCATCTCAGATGCTAAGGGAATGATCCGATGGGCTCAAATATCCCTTTGTTACCTTGCAATCTCATGATATTTCGGCCTCTCCCTTGGGACGCTTACAATATTCGCAAATAACATGTGGTTGCTATATTGGGCTCAGTCAAGCCATTATCTCCCTCAAATTGACCACCACTGTCTTTCCTTGGAACGGTTGGGTGACAGCCGTCATCATCTTGGCCACCTTTCTTATCACACATCCCATGCCGTTGCTGTCACCAACCTCACAACCTGGCCATGACCCCGCTACCGGCATGGACCTCGTGACAACTCCTTCAGGGCTGTTTTCTCATGCCCTGGCAGAATGGCATAGCAAGGGGTAAAGATCCGCGCGTATCTACATCAAAAGATGAGAATCAACAAGGGAGACGGGTAGAAAGCCTGCCTTGCTTGTGTATCGATGGGTTGCGTTTTTCGTCCCAAACATCATCGACAACACCAAAAGCACAATCTGCGATGCGACCATTGGGTTTCGCATTCAGACCCATTTTTAGAACTCAAGCTTTTTGACATGCCATGTGCCGAACCCCTTTTTCCCTGTCATAATTCGCCACTGATAAGGGGTCGCTGATCAGTCCCTCCACAATCATCTCCAGTGTTCCCAGGAAAAGAAATTGTAAGATCTGCTCGATGTACTTGGAAATTGAAACAAGGGACTCGTCAGCTGCTAGTCGAGGTTTCAGTATTATTGGAAGCGCGGGAGGTTAAATCCACGAGGGGTCAAACCGGTAGCTTGGACTTGGACAGAAACAGTCAACTTTGCCAAGAGGGGCATTCCAGTTAAGAGTCGACGTCATAGTTAAATGAGCTCCAGAGATGCGGCCTAATGCTCTTCCGGTATCCGACAGACAGTCATGTGACCATCCACGGCCCACGTGATGAGAGTCCGACGAGGCTTGTGTTAGGTAAGCGAATTTGAAGTGGCAGAAACTTCAGATCTTGGACTTCAAGGTGTTTGGCAGGGTCCAGCTGTAACCACACGACACGCCAATTGCCGTGGCCAATCGTCTTCAATCCAGTGCACGAGGTCCATACGAGAACCCAACACCTCGACCAGCACTCCAATCATCTACGTGCTCCTATACGTTTCAATTCGTCGTTCGATAACACTTCAAAACACACACCATGGAGTTCCGAACTCTCGCACGACCAGCGGCTCGGCTACTTAGCCCTCGCCCATCAGGCCTTCCTATCGTTTCCTGCCGTGGTCACAAAACAACAAGCCGAACGAAACGCTCTCTCAAGATCGCCCCTCACGAATCTTTCCTCCCAGACCGAAAGGCCGCCTTCCCCGCCGCCGACTCCATCATCTACAACCCTCCTTCTTCAGAGGCCTCTCCTCTCCACACACCCTTCCTCTTCCTCCCACCCAACGATGCGCGCCGCGTAGCCCTCACACGACTTCGACACACTCCTGGTTCTCCCCTGGAGCCTCTCTCCCCGAGCAAGCTGCCCCCAGAGATGAAGTACAACCGCCGTAGCCCCAACTACAACCTCACCGCTGCCGACATCAAGGAGATGAAGCAACTAAGACAAGAAGACCCCGAGACATGGACCGTCAACAAGCTCGCTGAGAAGTTTGGCTGCTCCGTTATTTTCGTAAAGATGGCGGCTCCCGCACCCGAGAGCCACTTGGAGAATGTCAAGCGCAAGCTGGAGAGAAGGGAGTCTCGATGGGGTGCTATCCGAACCAACGCCAGAGAGGAGCGCAAGAGGAGGACGGAAATGCTGTACCGTGGCGAGTTGTAGGGTGTATCTTGTTGAGGTGTCAATGAACTGGCCCAGCGATCATCTATCAAACTTGTATAAACACATAAAATCGCCAGGAGCTTGTGTAGGATTATGATGACGGGAAGCTGTGAAATGTGAATCATGCTGGATTCAGCCCATGAGCTGGGTAAGCTCTGTATAATGCCAAAAATACCAATGAACTACATCAACGCCACGGTCTCCCACGTTTCTTAAGCATGCTGATTTTGTACATGATGATATGCCGCCTTCCATAAAGCTTGTGATTTTTAGATGGATAGCTTTCTCACTTCATACGCACTTCTTGCTTCCTCATATTAGACGGATAGGGCGTGTATATGATACGCTCGTGCCGGTACAGCTCAGCATTGCAGTCAAAACATCAATTGTAAGTGCATTTATTTATTATTCTTTACTTGAAACAAACATATGTTCAAGTCTTCTTATATACTTCATGTTTCTGGCATACAAGGTCGACCAGTCCCGGCAGGTCATTACTGTAACAGTCGCTTACAGCAGCCGAACTCTCACTACTACTTATATAACGTTTATGAGATAGACCAAACCCACAACGAGCAACTCAATCGAGCTTCATCTCAACAGACCTGATAGATGATGTTCGTCGGCTACTTCCCGCGTCTGAAGATGATGAAGAAGGCGGCTCATTTAAGAGATCCTTTTCACCGGGGATAACACGATTACACCAACCACACCATGATCGTCGAGCACCTCTGACCTCTCGGCCAAGCACACGGCTACCGCTGGAACGCTCATCATCCCACTCAGGTACGCCAAGGCCGACACGCACCATGCGAACTCGCTTGCGCTTCACCACGCCGCCAATGCCCTCGATTTCATGGCGTAAATAGCCAGGACCGAGAGAAGGTGACGGCGTGCGCTCGTGTGTGAGACGGAGCTGGTCGATAAGAACGTCGACCGGAGCTTGTTGCGGGTTCGAACCCGTAGCTACGTTTCCGTCCCGAGCGTCTTCGGCGTCGCAGTCTACCTGGTGCTCAACTTCTTTGGCTGCGCAGCAGTTCGCTTCGCGACCGCAGACTACACCACGGTCACCCTCACCGATACCGGTGCCAAGACCACCGAGGACTTCGCCGTACTGATTTCGCCAACGCCAGATACTGAGAATGGTCAGTAAGGAAAGATAAAGTTATTGGGGGCTGGAATGTACCGCTGGTAGTCGTGGTCTGCGGCCCGGATACTTCGCCCACACGGCTGGCAGAGCCAAACGCCATCGTCGGCGCACTTACAAACCTCTCTCGATACCAATTCTGATGAGAGAGGAATGTCTGGATCTACAGGGGTCTTAACAAGAGTTGCGATGGGCGCATGGACACAAGGCTTGCAAAGCCTTCGATGTCTCTCTTTGAGGGCAACAGAAGCCGGTGGCTTAATGGCACAGTTCTGCGAGGTGACGAGGTTAGCATATGCAACCTATTCAACAATCGCCATTGTGCCTGCCGATCGCATGCATGTACATACCCGACATATCACATCTGCACATCTGCGACACTCGCCGACCATGTCACGGGCGCAATTGCCCGACTTTCCATTGTAGCTGCGACCATCTTCCATATAGAACCAGTTACCGGCGCGAGCACGGTAGCGAAAGGTTTCGGAGCCATCGACCGGGACGTCTTCGTTTTGGCAGTGGAGGGTTGAGTTGATAAGGGTAGTCCGGTATTGAACGAGGCCATGATGAATGAGACGACAAGTGCGCGATAGAGCGTCAAGGGTGTTTAGGTCTATGGAAGAAGCAATGGCTTCGACAACGCTGTCGAGGTTTAGTAAATGGTGTTGTCATGACATGAGGGTGGGGGATATCATGATAAGGTTCAGAACTCTCAATCTCGAGCACATGAAAGCATTGAGATGGAGAATCGAGTAGACAAAGGGTCGGACTCACGGATAGCACTGAAACGCATTGGTGACAGGCGCTTGGAAAGTAGAAGCATCCATGGTGCCTAGCGGCTCTGGGTTGTACAATGAGTGAGGCCAAGGTCCATTCCGGCTGCTGCTAGACGACAGCAACTCGAGCTTCCTGAGGAGTAAGAGATGCTGATCTTTCTGGGAGAGCTCATTGAGCTGGGGGTCGCCATGATGTATATGTTCCAGAACTGGCGGGAGGGCGGCCTCATGATGAGTAGGACGATGAGCATCGTGGACGGGAAAGCCGCCAGGGCCCGCTCCAACATCCTCGTCTTCTTCCAAATCCACAAAACGCGCCATAGCTTCTGTTTCTTTGTATACTTTTTTAACTAGTGATTTGCGGCTTGGCACTTTGACATGTACAGTGTGTGAAGACGAACAAGACACCAGGATCTGATAAGCAGAGTGAGCACGGGGCGTGTGTGTTCTCAATTCAGATGGGCGGTAGACCGGATGTTGAAGGCCGGATGAGAGAAGCAGGGATAGTTATGATGCGATGCGATGCGATATGAATCGGGGCTAGACACGGCAAAGGAAGGTATGTAGTGACTTGTAGGTCAGTTGGATCAAAGTCAGGGAGGGGGTGTAGGAAGGAGATGCACAAAAAGACAGAGAGAGAAAAGAGAGAAGGCGTTGTTATCGTATTGTCTTGTTTACGGAAGGATTAATGTTTCTGAGTGTGACGGCTAACGTAACGCAAACGCAGCTGATGGGAAACTGGGATCCCAGAGTCAGCAACAAGAAACAAGTGGGTTCTTTTGTTCTTTTTTTGGTTTATGCTAGCAGTAACAGTAGCAGTTGAAGCGGGGATACGACAGTTGGTATACAGAACGATAGTAGTTATGATGTGACTTTGACATAAGCAATTGGATGAGTTTTTCATCAATTGATTAAACCATTGAGAGTTATATTGACTGTAGTTGTAATTGATGAGACCAAATAATGGATGATGATGATAATTGCCATCAACAGGTATCTCGTCAACTAAGGTCAAGGCTGCGTCAGTCACTTGATACCAGCCACATATAAACTAGTATGTCTATGGTAAAGTCCAGGACCAATTCGTGAAGCTTGACAAAAGGCCGATTCAAGCCTAGCTGTAACTAGTTGTCGCTGTACCTGTACCTGTCCATCATGGAAGCGAACCAAGCAAGACTCCCTCCCCCTCTTTTATTCTTTCGATAGTATCCGTCAATCCCTACTCTTCTGAAAGACTCGAGTGGGGACGGAGACTTGTCAGGTTGTAATAGCTCGAGTTTTTCACCGAACAAGAATAAGACCATGCATACATATACAATCCAGCGGTGACGGATTTAGATTCACCTTGGGAACACTACACCAACAACGCAATGCAATGCAATACTTTTACCATTAAAGATACCAATCGAATCCCTTCTTGCCAAGTCATGCGGGGTGTACAAAAAAGCCAACCCCACGTGTTTTCACTCGTCATGAGACGAGCAGAATTCCCCATGCCCGCATATTGCAGATTTATTACCGTTCAAACTGACAGTAACAAAAGTCTTTTCAGATTCCAGTTACGTACAATACCATGTCTAGGCTACAGATCATCACAATGTGCGAGCAGAAAATTGCGACACGGTTGCCGGTCTCGGATAGCAGCCCCATGCCCATCGCATCTTATCAATCTAATCTCTCTCAAGTTACCCCATACTTGGCGCCAACTATATCCACCGGTAGGCTTGACAGGTGAAGAAGTTTTGTTGAGCGTACGTAATAGTCTCTCAGCTCGGGTTAAGAATTGCGTGGCTCGGAATTAGAGTCTTATAACGACGCCCTGGGATGTATCTTGGGCCTGACTGGGTTTGTTCTAGAATACTCGGACTCGTTTAGGTAGTAGCTAATTCGGACTGTACATATTCATTACAGAAACCGGGTTGTCATGAGGAGGCGGTAAGTAAATAATAAGCTAGTAGATCTGCATAAACATACAACAGTAACAGTGACGGAGCACTATACTGCATAGGATACCAGCTGGAGAAATAGAGAACTCGAATTACGTGCTAAAACAAAGTCCTGACCTCTTCATGTCGTGCGACAATCCTTGTCATCACTTTAATAATCTAGAGTTAGCTATTCGAATGACTGACTGTGCCGTTCTGAGAGTGCGCTGGTTCCAATGAAAACATGTATTATTCTCCCCAGTCTGTATTAATGGTTGGTCTTGAGTTGTTATCAGGTCTACATGAGTTAGGATTGTTGGTGTTACTTTCGCCGTCTCCATCACTATCCATGTTTCATCTGCACTGCACGTCAACTTAATATTTCATGGCCCTTGTTCTAATGTTAGTAACTGCACACAAAAGCTGATATTTTCTGTATATGTCAAATAGTTCATTAACATAGACTACGCGCAATGAGCTGGGCCCTCTTTGACACGGAAGTGGAATTTGTGTCGGGCACTCCCGCAAACCTTCAGGTACGCAACAGTCAAGGGTGGAAAGGAGAGCATTGCTTAAGAAGCAAGTGACAGTAATTACCAAGTCAGCGTTATGGTTCCGGCATTCACATGTGTTGATGTTAAATAGAGGATGCTGATGTGAGGTACTCAACGAGTGTTCGACTTCGCGTACCCTGTAGCCAGAGCTCAGATCCGTCTGGTCAGCCAAATTAACACAGCAGTATTCCAAGGCCATAATAATGATATTAAGTAGCTTTGGAGATCGATTATGTACTCGTATGTTATGCATCTCAAGTACTCTTGACAATAGTGGTCTTCGCGAGTAAAGTCTGGACACAGTTTTTGATTTAAATGGTTAAGTTTTAATCACGAAGACGGCAACAGCTCACTGTCTCCTGTTTTAATAGACTCTTAGCATGAACCCTTCGCCTAAAACTGACTGGCTTGCGACCGTGTGATGATGCCTTCTTACTTGATACAGATTGCCTTCACCAGGCCGTCATATATCATGAGTGACAAATTGGCGGTTAAAGCCAAGCATATTGATCTATCTGAGCCTCCCGACAAGATGCCGAGTTTCGCACAAGTTTCACGAAATAGCTTTCCGAGATACACATTCAATCTCGCAAAGACGCGTAATTAAGATGACTGCACTCTGTATGCACCCGGGACATTTGATGAACAACGCTTTGGCAGCTGACTTTTAGAGTATACACCCGGCATCCTTGTTCTGTGAGTACGTCTGTTCTCAAAGCTCGAGCGAATTGCAAACGCCCGTCCGATATTACTCCTTGACCTTTCGGTAAGCGCAGCGCTTTGAACAATACGAACGGAAGCATTCAAGGCTGTTGTTGAGTTTGACCCATCGGATGACGATCTTAACAATGCAGGAACAACAGCTGTTTGATTGATCCACTGATCTTCAAACCCACTTCAGTTCATCGATCCGTGCTATGCGGATACTACGTACGTAGGCGAGTGAATGGACGACGAATGAGTTTGAGTTCGTCTTGACTTGCGGTAAGATGTTTGATCACGAGATACTACAAGAAGTAGTGACCAGTATATACGATGTACAAGTTGTGAAAGCCATACTGCCAAAATGGATCGCAGAAACTCAATGATTTAAAGTCTAAAACAAATAATAGGATTTTCACCCACGTGTACCAAACACGCAAGAACATCGTATTCGTAGGCTTACATGTTCAATAAGATTAGTATTCGTCATGTCTGCTTCTGTCCTTGAGAAGGTTTGAACGATTCCCAGTACAGGTGAAATTGTTTACGATTAAATGTAACGTCCCGAGACTCACGGTAAAATGAATGCACGGATAGTAATCTATTAATATTGTTTCTACTTCATTTCTTTGAAACAAACCATGGATTCGATCCTATGTAATCAAGTATCCGCACAAGCTGACTCAGGGAAATAACCAAGTTGCAGAAGGATTAGCAAACAGGACGACACCTGCAGGTACGCAATGTGATAAATTGCAGAGATGCGATGATCCGGCCGTGCAATATCATAGCGGGATCTAATGAATGGCGCTTGCAAGGAACATGTCAGACAAGCGCGCTCTTGATAGTGGTGGTGAGCTAATGCATTGATTCTAGTTCATCCTTGTCTCGGATCAATTGAGACGAAGATCATCACATCGCTGACCAAGATTTCTTGAAGGTTATATCACTGGTATCGTATGACAACTGTAGCTTCTAGAAAAAGATGAGACATGATTCATCGTGGAACATCGGCGATGTCCTTGATGATACACATATGTGCTAAATAAAAGGTATAAGAGTTACGATAAAGACAGGCAAAGGAAAAAAGAAATTCTCCGATAGTAACGAGATAGACAAAACAATTGGGTATAGTTTTAAGTGAAGGAGGCTGTGTTTGTTTCCAAAGTTGAGTGTGGTTGCGGCATCTTCAGGAAGAGATTATGCTTGTTTTGTATATGAGGGATTCTATTCGATTTGGGACGAATGATGGCTCATTCGTGTGAAAACGCATGAACAAGTCATCTCAATTCGGCCATGAAGTGACTTCTGAAACGAGGTGGACGACAAGGTTGCTCGGCCTTGGGCTACGTACCAAGACTTAAGGCTTAAGGGGTGGAATCATGAAACTTGGTCGTGATTCATGTTGAGTGAGAGTATGGAGCTTGGACCGGGGTTAGTCTAGTTTTTGGTCATTGTCACTGCTTTTGGTAACTTTTTAGACATGATCTTTACCGTGATTGATGGCTTCTCTTAATAGAGGGTATTGTCTGTGGTATTGCTTGGATTGTTGAAGTGTAAGTTGTGATGGATTCATGATTGAAAGAACAGCATAGTCACTTTAAGCTATGGCACTAGCATTTATCCGGTAACCAAACGTCCCTCTATTTGTTTATATGTACAACCATTCGTAGAAATGATATTCCCGTCATGGAAAAAAAGCAAGCAATAAACCCTTGTCGGCCGTACCTGCCTTTTGTCTCTCGTGAGACGTTCAACCCCGCCCCCTGCAAAACCCACTTTATGCATATTCCCGTTGCATCGCATCCCTGCATATCGCTTCTTCCAATTGAACCCTTCCATTCTCACTTACTCAACCTCGTCTCTCCGCATCAAACACCTAAACTAAGCTTGAAAGCAACATCCAACGCTACGCTATGCAGGTACACTACGACGGCTGTTGAGAATACGTTTTACGGCAAATTGCGAGGAGGATCGACGCAAGCCTCTATCGACAACTCCATCCCAGCTCTGCCTTGGAAAAACTGCTACACTGCTCATCATGACCATTCAGCTAATATAGCTGTCTCATACATACAAGTCATACCATTCATATGTGCCATCACTAATACTCCGATACGTATCAACCAACACCAGCTTGGCTTGCCCTATTTTTGGATATGGCTACGGGGATAGTTTCACCGTTGAACGAAAGTCCGTCCACAAACAATCACTAAACAAACGCTCAATAATACACAACATATTACTGCCCAAAGATCCTTGACGCTCATTAGACCTACCGAGTCAACCGAACGGCCTACCCGTCCCATCTGGAAAGCGGCTAGCCAGACCGACAGACGTTGTTTTTGTCGATTTCGCCGCCGGAAAATTAACCTTGACAAGACGGATGGACACCAAAGAGACATGGGGCCATAATCCCTCCACTATCTGGAGAGGATTGCCTGAGCCTTGTGCCTAGGACCCATGGGTTTCTAACGTCCATCATCCAGTCTCTTAGGCAATTCGCTCTTGGCGAAGGTCTTCGACCCTAATATGACACCGCCTTGCCAAGTTGGCAAGGTTCCATACACCATGTCTCGTTTACAGTGAACTGAGACCTGGGCACTTGCTCTATTGAGCCATACGAGGAGGGGGGGAGGCGTCAGATCCATCATGTCTCAAGTTGAGACCACTTCAATTAACCCCGATCGATGTCAAGGATGCCCGTGCTGAATCGTACTCCGCCTAAACCCATGTCACAGTTGACGCTGGGGACTTTCGTCGAGGCTGAGCAGAATTCAAGATGCTTTTGTTGCTTAAAAGCGATGTGTTCGCCGCAGCATCTCTGGTTTTGTTCCTCTTCACTTTCAACTTCAATACACTCATTAGTTTTGTTCCCCGACTTGGGCTTTTTTCTTCTCCAGTCATTCCCTTCTTACAGGTGCTTTGGTCGCCTTTTTCAGCTTGATCGCTTTTTTACTTTTTGCTCTTTGATAGAGTCATTCACCTGTTGCCAAATCAACAAAACAACAAATCCATTAAACGTCCTTTTTGAAATCCTTCACCATGTTTATGCGAAACGTTTTTGTCGCGGCTGTCAGCCTGCAGGCTCTCGTCGAGGGCGTCGTTGCCCAGGAAAAGGTCACTCTCACCAAGTATGTCACCAAGGCCAAGGCCAAGCCTACGAACGCCTACCCGGTTCCCGATGTTCCTGAGCCTGAGGTCACCGTCATCCCTACCTCTTACATCACCGACGGAACCACCATCTTTGTCGACGAGACTGTCACCATCCCTTGCTCCAGGTGCACAGCTAGTACCGCTGGTGAAGCTGATGCCGAGGCTACCTCTGAGTTTGAGATTTTGAGCACTGTCATCACCACCGACGCTGGTGCGGTTTCCGACCAGACTGCTGAGGTGACTGTCATTCCTACATCTTACATCACCGACGGTACTACCATCTTTGTCGACGAGACCATCACCATCCCTTGCACCAAGTGTGCTGGAGGAAAGAAGACCGAGACCGAAGCTGGTGCTGAGGAGACCTCTGAGGCTGCCGTCGAGAGCGAGGTCACTACTGGCGGTGATGCTCTGGCTCAGGGCACATCTTCTGAGGAAGCTGCTTTCGAGACCCTTTCCACTGATGTTGCTGAGGCTACTGAGTCTGGCGACGTTCCCGCTCAGACTGCCGAGGTGACTGTCGTTCCTACTTCTTACATCACCGATGGCACTACCATCTTCGTTGACGAGACCATCACCATCCCCTGCACCAAGTGCGCTGGTGGCAAGAACACCAAGACTGCACCCGCTGAGGGAGCTGAGGAGACCACCACTGGTGCCGACCTCGAGGCTTCCGAAGCCCTCGGTGTTGCTACCTCTGAGGCTGCCGAGGAGGAGACCACTGTTGCTACTGGAGCTGCTGCCGAGTCCACCGCTGTTGAGAACGACACTCAGACTGCCAACACCGCTACTGATGAGGCCGCTGCCAGCACTGAGGCTGAGACCCCTATCCTCACCTCCATCATTCCTAGCGTCATCCTTACCACTGGTAACAGCCAGAACACTGTCATTTCTAAGCCTGGTCCTTTCGCCAACACCACTATGACCGCCCCTGCTGTCGCCGACACCACTGCTGTCGATGAGCTCCCCGCTGCTTCTGAGGTTGCCACTAGCAGCGCTGTTGTTAGCAAGATTAACAAGCCTGTCATCGTTGTCATCCGTGAGGTTACCATCTTCCACCGCACTATCGTCATTGGTGCTGCCTGCCCTCCTGTCAAGCGTGGCAACAAGGACGACTTCGTTGTCGGCACCGGTTCCGACGAGAAGACCTTCACCAAGATCGATGAGGCTCTTGACGATGCTTGTAGCAAGCAGGCTAAGGCTTGTGCTGAGAGCGCTGGAAAGAACTACGCCGTTACCGACTGCCAGAAGCAGCTCGAGATCTGCCGCACTGATGCCTCTTCCACTGCCAAGGCCCCTACTGGTGACATGAAGGAGTCCACTGAGACCGCTACCATCATCCTTCCTTCTGACGCTCCTGTGACTACCGGCAAGGACAACAAGCCTGCTGTTGGTGGTCACGTTGTCATCTCTACCCGCACCCTCACTGTCTCTGAGTCTTGTGTTATCTCCGACGGTACTCCCGTTATTGAGACCCCTGCCTCCACTGACGCCGCTGCCACCACTGTCCAGACTGCCGATGCCGAGACCACTGAAGCTGCTGCCGAGACCACCTCTGCTGGTGATGTCGCTGGCTCCACCGCTCTGGGTGTCGCCACCTCTGAGGCTCCTGAGGTCCCCGAGGTTGTCACAACTGTCACCATGACCAAGCCCAACGGCGAGGTCACCGTCACCTCCATGACCCTCACCAACGGTGTTGCCACTGGCACCGGCACTGTTGTCCACCCCGGAAACACTGAGACCAAGGTTGTCTCCAACGCCGAGACCTCTGCGGCTCCCGTTGAGACCATGCCTGTTGTCGAGACTCCCCCTGCCGCCGAGGTTTCTTCCGCTCTTGGTGTTGATACCAGCGAGGAGGCTACTACTGTTGTTACTGGAACTCAGACCGGTGTCGTTGTCATCACCATGACCAAGCCTAACGGCGAGGTCAGCCTCACCACCATGACCGTCACAGCTGGTGTCCCTACTGGAACTGGTGTTGCCACCGTTCCTGCTGCCGAGACCACCGCTGTGGAGGCTCCTGCCGAGACTTCTGAGGCTGCTGCCGATACCACTGTTGTTCCTGGCGGCCAGCAGACCACTGTCGTTGGCGACAAGACTATCACACACACTGTCACCAACCAGATCACCTCCTACGTCACCGTTGGCGTTGACACTGTTACCGCTGGCACTGAGACCATCACCAAGACCTTGACCAACGAGGTTACCCAGACCGTCACTGTCCCCAGTGAGGAGATCACCAAGACTGTCACTATGCCCGCCGGTGGAGAGGTTGTCAAGACCGTCACTCTTCCTTGTGCTGGTGAGCAGGGTGCCAACGTTGTCACCCAAGTCGTCACCATGTGCCCTGCCCCTACCACCATGGCCACCGCCTCTACCAAGGCTCCCGAGACAGTCTACGTGACTGCCACCGTCGAGGCTCAGAACATGAAGCCCGCTCCTTACCACGCCCCTGGCCGCTTCCGCCGCATGCTCGGTCTCTGATCAACCAAAAACAAAAACAAACAAAAAAAGATGCATAGCATAGCCAAGCCAAGTTTTCCTTTCTTCACTTCAACACTTGGGATTCAATCAGGAACGGGAATTTTTTAGACAATTTTGGGAATGGGTTTTCCCCCTCGTTTTTCATATCGAGGGTATGGCAAAGTCATCATCGTCTTCCAGCCTTTACTTTAAGCTCTGGTCTGTGACCGGCGGAGATGGGTTCGGATGAACGAGACTTTGCTTGGGAATTAGAAATTTGAGAATTTGGAGTTGAACATTGAATTGTCCCCTTTGTTTTATGTGCACATGAGATTTTAACCTACGGGTTGTGTAACACGATATGTACCGCATTTCAATTAGAGAATACAGAACACCTCACATGAACTCTTTTGTCCTTTGTATGCCTGTTTGTGAAGTGACTGAAGATTGCCATTCATGTCTGTTTATGATGTCCTTGAACAAGTGGCCTGTGATCAAGTCACGGCCGTGTATATTCGCCTCGGCGTAAATACCAAGTCGATGTGAAGGACCTCATCAAACTTACGTATAAAGAACACACAAATACGGGAGAGCAACGGTTCTTGTGTATTATATCCTAACCGGTATAAAATAACAAACGTCTCCCTAACCAAGCTTATAAAGCTATACGACCTCTCCACCCACCCATCCATAACCAAAAAAGACACAAAACGCCCACAGAGCTCGCGAAACGATAGCGTAGCAAGCATTGTCGTCACGAGCTCTGGTTCAACACACTATCCGCAAAGCGATGGCGTAGAAGCACTTTCGCTGCCGAGGGAATCAAGAGGGGTAAGCTCGTAGGACAGCGTGTACAAACGCTGATGGGGTATCATAATAAAAACAAAAACAAGACGTGTACATCAAGGGAAAAGATAAAATGTCAGAATAGTCCGAGAGGGTGATGGATGCTGGGAGGACAGTCTGGCCTGGCGAGAGGAACGTGATGATAGCGCTGAAGCATTGTCATCACGTTCTTCGCAAGGTCAGTGTATCCTCCGAGAAGCAAATCGTTTTCGAGGCCGTCGAATTGTGGTAGGAGTACTGTTCGAATGGGACGACGCCTCGAGGGCGAAACGATAGACCCTGATCGGATGAATAAGAAGTGAATTTTGGGCATATTATTAGTATAATGCCGTGTTTTTACATGCAACTGGACCAGGAGGTTGGGCTACCGGTAGCTGCTATGCGCCAGGAGTCGTCGAGCTGGGTGATTGTTGAAGATGCGATCCAAACGAGCGAATCCGGAGAGTTCGAGAAGAACTTAGGTGCGGTTCGACTTCTTCCAGGGAAGAGATCGGAAGCCACGCTCCTGACCCTCTCGTCGAGCTGCGCCATCTTCAAATTCACTGGATGAGTCGGACTGAAGCTTGCTGCTGGCTGGGTTACCAAAGTATGCAAGTAGAGCCTTCATAAGGAACGAGCTGATAATGCTCATGCACAAGATTCCAATCATGGTGTAGTTACTCTTGCGGTACTGGTGGGGACCAGGAGCAGCGTCCTCAGCCCAACCAGTGTAGAGAGCATATGTGGTCATAACACTACCCAAGTTGCCAAGACCGGAAACAAGAGCAGTGGCAGCAGCAACTCCAACTTCTCCATGGCGCTTCTGGAAGATCTCGGAACTCCAAGCCATGCAGATGGGCACAGTAGGGCCAAGACCGAAACCAACCATGAGAAGACCTCCGTATCGAGCCCAGCCGTTGCCGGTCGCCAGTGTGGTGGTAAGAAGACCGGCGATCTGGATGCAGACGGCAGCAGAGAAGAAGTATGGGCGAGATTGATGGAAGCGATCCGAGATGGGAGTCACAATGAGAATCGCGATGAGATCCATAATCCAGATGGGTGCGAACAGAAGACTAACTTCGATACCGCTGGCCTCGGGTCGGATGGATGCGATGATAACGGATCCGTACATCTGGGTGCCTATTCCGACGCCGACGACACCGAAGTACATCATGGTCAGGGGCCACAATCGCCAGTCGATGAGGACAAGACCAAGGTCCTTGAAGTTCCAGGGGCGAGCGTGGTAAACACGCTTAAGATCGTGGTAGTGGATGACAGCATCTTGTCCCTTGAGAACCTCGGGAGTAGCGGGCAGGAACTTGAAGATGCCAGTCTTGGGTCGACTCTGACCAGGCGCAAGAGGACGATCAGGGAGCCACCAGAGCAGGACGAAGCTCAGAACGACACCGACAAGACCGTAAACCATAAACATCCATCGGAAGCCTACAATTCCTCTCTCACCATCCATGAGCTGGAAGCCAGCAGAAACAAGACCAACGACAGCAGCAGAGACTTGGGAGGCGGTAAAGTAGTATCCAATTCGCTGTCCAGTGCGCGAAGGAGGATAGAAGAGGGTGAGGTAGAATGCCATGCCAGGCCACATACCAGCAATGACGACTCCGAGCAAGAACCGCAAAAGCTTCACACTCCAGGGGTCATTGACGGCAGCAAAGCAGGTGCCAATAACACTGGTTGCAAAGACAATGCGGGCCATCCAAAGACGAGGGCTGAGCTTGCTCATGACGAGGTTGGAGGGGCAGTCAAAGAGAACGTAGGCCACGTAAAAGAGAGCCAGAGCAGTGGAAACGTCCTTTGGAGTCATTCCAAGAACAGTCATGAGGTCATGACCCTTGTCCTTGTTCATGGTTTGAGCGATTCCAATGTTTGACCTGATGGCCGAGCAGAGAAAGTAAAGGACCCAGAAAGCAGGAATGATACGACGATCAATCTTTCTGGAAGTTGAATTGGTTAGTTATGTGTTGATATTTTAGTCAAGTCAAGTGATAAACAAACCTGTAGATACGCTCAACAGTCTCAACATCATAATCACCCTCTCGGGCATTTCCCTCTTCCTGATTCTCAAGCCCGGTAGAAGCAAAGTGAGGCTTGGACGCATGGTCATCATGCTGGCCACCACTGGCGAGCGAGCTATGAGCTGACTCTGCCATGATAGCAATGGACGGGTGTGCGTGCTGTATAAGTCGATCCGTGACGATATAAACAGCAGCGGAATCAACGATTGGAATAGGAAGAGAGGCAATGCCAGTCGAGAGGGTTCAACGACTATGATACTTGATAAGTAAATAATAAATAAGTGTTGAGGGGAAAAGAGAAAAGAAAAAGAGGGTGGAGGGGATTTATCAATGAGTAAAAAGGATTGGTTGTGAGCCGATCCAGGCCGCTAGAACCGAAACAAGCATTGGTCCGTACCTCACTCTTTTTTGGGGGAGGAACGACAGAGGTAGCAGTAGCTCTTGCATGTTGGGGAAGCTCCAAGTTGCTAGCTTGAGTTTAATAATGGAGACACTTGATGCGGCTACAATTCCTTGCATGAGACGGAAACTGTTTTATATTGGTCGGTATACGAGTAAATAACATGTAAAAGACCGAGACTTGATATTGATTACTCCATTGATCACTTGTCGTAACTAATTAATTATCTAAGAACCAAACAATATCACAATCTGTTGAATAACCGCCACTGAGATCGACGAACCATAGATCTAACATCGTGGGTTACATTAAAAACGCGGCACGGCAACTACCGATATGGCCTCGGTATTACCGGCCGTGAAACCGGAGACCCTGAACCGAGAGTAAGAGCTTATTCTCAATTCTGCCGGGACCAACCGCCGGTATTCGGAAACAAGGAAAGACTACTATCATCATGGGACTATGTACTAGAAGCGCCATATTACACAGCCAAGAAACATTCGTTGCAGCGTTCGGTGTTTGCTCGGCCTCTATACTGTAGTCAGAATAGACTAAAGGCTAAGCGATAATTCAACACGGACATCACTTCAAGCATTGAGGGTTAAGTATGTGGTTATATGGCTATCATTGCAAAACAGTTAGAATTGTTCTCCCTATTTCGCAATGCATGCCAATGAAAAATGAGTCCCTTTATTTTTATTTTCCCCCGCAAAATTTCAACTATCCGTCTAAACGCCAAATCAGGTCTTGACCAGAACGATGGTCTGGAAATTGTTCTTTTGATCGAGTTGAGCAAGATTACTCCAACTCAATGGTGCCAGGAGGCTTGGAGGTGGTATCGTAGACCACTCTCGCGATGCCGTCAACCTCGTTCACGATCCTCCTGCTGATAGCCTTCATGAGGCTCCACGTGAACTCGTAGGGCTCGGCGCTCATCATGTCCAAGCTGGTCACGGCACGCAGAATGCAGATGTAGCCGTAGACTCGGGCATCACCCTGGACACCAACAGCTGCAAGGAAAGTTAGATATTGTTATAGGTTCATAGAGTGGGAAAATGGGTTTACCTCGGCTTGAGTCAAGAGCAGCATAGGCTTGGGTGACCTCATCGTAGATTCCGGCCTCGCGGATCATGGAGATGAAGATGTGATCGGCCTTGCGAACAATCTCAACTCGCTCAGGGGTGACCTCGCCGATGATTCGGATACCCAGACCAGGGCCGGGGAAGGGGTGTCGGCCAATGAGCTCCTCGTGAATGCCCAGTTGACGTCCGAAGGCTCGTACTTCGTCCTTGAAACTGTGATTTGTTAGTAGCCGCGACAATTAATATCCCTCTTGCGGGATCTGCATTTGGAACTGGTAACATACAGTTCTCGGAGAGGCTCAAGGAGCTTCAGTTGGGCCTCCTGTTATTTATTAGTATGTTTATTATAATACTTGATAGCGAATGCAACTTACGCCGTTTTGCATGCGAGCGGGAAGTCCTCCAGCGTTGTGGTGAGCTATACAGAAATTAGTTACATATAGCAAAGAATAGACAACGCAAAGACTCACACTTGATGGTAGAGCTGGCGGCTCCCTTGAAACTCAAGCTCTCGACGATATCGGCTGAACGGTGTTAACAAATGTTCGGTTTCTGATGTGCAAGTAAACAACTCACCATAGAGTGTTCCCTGAAGGAACCACTCGACCTTGCCGGCACGGTCTGTGTTCTCGGCCTCCTTCTCGATACTATAATAAAGTCAATAAAGTCTCCCCCAGTTAGAACGAAATCGGGTGTGGGTTTACCGGAGCGCCTCAATCTCAAAGAGATCAATGACTGTTATGTGAGGTCAGTATAATGGCCTAGCTAGCTTCTAGAAGGTGTCTTACAGGTTCCTCCGATGATCTTTCGCTTGGCTTCAGGCTCAGTGACACCGGCAAGACGGCCGAGGAAGAGCTCGGATCCGTCAACAACGGTGAGGTTGATGCCCAGATGCTTGTCAAGGGTTTCCTTGACCTGCTCGCACTCGTTCAAACGCATGAGACCCTGGTCAACCAAGATAGCTACCCCATATTAGCACAATCATCATAAGTCTGGTCAGCAGCCTTCACTCACCATGGAATCGGTCTCCGATAGCCTCCTTCATGAGCTTAGCAGCAACGGTGCTGTCAACTCCACCACTGACGGCGCCAATCTGCAAACTAGTAAGCAAGCTGATAGGGGTTGTTGGGCAAGATGGAAACACATACAACTTGGGCCTTTTCACCAACGAGCTCCCGAATTCGCTTGATCTCACGGGCTGAGAAGTCGTCCATCTTCCAGTCAGGTCGGGCACCGCAGATCTTGGTAGCGAAGTTGGCGATGATGTCAGTTCCCTTCTCGGTGTGCGAGATCTCGGGGTGGAATTGGATGCCTATCAGTTGCTTGTTAGTGAGTTCCAGTGTAAGTTCTAGAGATGTTGACATACCGAAAATAGGCTGAGTCTCGTGGGCGATACCAGCAAACTCGCTGTTCTTGGTTGTGGCAATGACCTGGAAGCCATCGGGCAGCTGGACGACCTTGTCGAAATGGCTCATGACGACTAGACAAGGTCAGATACAGGTCAGACGCAGATAGTGTTTACATGACATACCGTTCAGGGAGTCTCCCAGTCCCTCGAAAAGTTGATCACCATGGGTGCCAATCTTGTGAATGGCCATCTGGGTCTCACCGTACTCACGGGTGACCCCAGGAGCCACACTCTTGGGGTTTGCCCGCCAAGCTAGGATAATTGTTAGTCGTTGATGGATTTGAGATATCCAGAGGAAATAATACCAATCAGTTGGTTGCCGTAACATACTCCCCTTAGTAGCATGTTAGTGGTGTTTTCGCCATGCTTTAGGTTTACAAACTTACAAAACAGGAACACCGAGCTCAAAGACGAGGGGGTCCACGCCGGGAGCATCATCGGCGTAAACACTTGATGGGCCTCCGCTGAGAATGACACCAACTGGCTTCCAGCCCAGATCCTTAATCTTTTGGGTGCAGGGAAGCATCTCAGAGTAGACACCCAGGGATCGTAGTCGTCTCAAGATGAGCTTTTGGGCATTAGTTTTTATCACATGGCGGGAGCAGAGTCATCTCTGAAGAGTACGAACATGACTAGTTTGAGATCCCATGTCCAAGACAAGGACAGTCTACGGCGGCGATGGTCAGCTATGATGAAGATACTACATGGAGGCACGACATGGCTCTTACGTCGTAGGTGGCATGCGGCGGGGCCGCGGTCTCAAAGGCGTCGCTCATGATGATGGATTCGTTTCTTGGGATGATGGTGAAACTGGTTGATGAACACAACAAAACGAGAACAAGAACAAGCTCAGCGCAAACCGAGCGAGGTCATGAGTATTAAAAAAAATCTGTTTCTACCCAATCTTTAGTGGCTGACTCATCTAGGTGGTGCACATGAATCTACTGGCTCTTGCCCCACTAATGTTAGGGTAGGTACGCCTGTCACTTCTTATCGACAAACTCAAAAGGGTTCAGTACACGAGTCATTTCAATCGCATTTATCTACTGCAGCAATTCAATTGAGATATATTTCTCATAATATGGTGGCTGCCAGTGGGGTATTCAATTCGTGTTGTGTAAAACCATGTTCTTTCATCAATGCTTCTACCCGAGGTCTTATGATAACACAACGAAGAATAAAAGACCCGACATCATGATGGCGGGGTAATAAAATAAAAATTCCAAAGTGGGCTGCCGATAGCGGATGTCCCTAAGTTTCAAGCGCTGTAATTGCTCTTATAGGCCTAAAGAATTAAAGAGCACCCATGGCCCCATTTCACCTTTCATCTGACATCACTGTACCAATAACAGATAAGATCCAATGCGTGGTAGTATATAATGCAATATTCCAATTGATAGTTTCACTTAACGCCTCAACCCTTGAATGCCTTTTCCAACTCTGCGATATCAAGTTTCTTCATCTTCATCATAGCCGCAGTTAACCTCCCCACACCAGCCTTGTCCCCCGAACACATCATTTCCTTGAACGCAGTGGGCACAATCTGCCAAGAAATACCATACTTGTCCGCCAACCATCCACTCTGTTGTCGGGAAGCATCACCGTTCTTACTGAGCTTCTCCCAGTAGTAGTCGACCTCGGCCTGATCCTTGCAGTTGACCACCATGGAAATGGCCTCGTTGAACTGCCAAGGGACTGCTCCGCCGTTCAGGGCGACAAAAGTGCGGCCTTGAAGTTCAAACTCGACGGCCATGGTTCTTTCAGTCTCTTGACCGGGTAGGGTGTTGCGTTGAGCAGTGGTGATTTTGGAGTAGGGAGCGAAGGTCGTGACATAGAAGTTTGCTGCCTCTTCAGCTTGGTCCTGGAACCAGAGGCAAGTGGTGATTCTTTCAAAAGGCATGATGTATGTTGAAATAATTGAAGTAATGTGTGATAGGTTGTCAGTTCAAGGCGTAGAAAGCAATGATGATTGAGAAACAACATAAGAGAATATCGTGCCCATTTATACTTGTATCGTGTCGCAAAATGCACGTTCAGCTTGGCTTACAACAGTTTCATTGTTCTCAATTTGCGGTCTCTAATTTGATGAGATGGCCAAGACTAGCAAACAACCTGGCGAAACTATTCACATGACATGGCAGTATAATGGTAGAGGATCGTGAATACAATGAAATTGCAGCAAGCCACTCCGCTAAGAGGCGTTGTTTGCTATGCAACCACGCGAACGGTCCATCATCTACTAACTACTAATGTAGGTAGATGGGATTGGACGAGGATGAAACTAGACTACGACTCTTGTACCAGGCAGATTTAGCGGTCAGCCTGCGTTTGTAGTTGCCCCGAATTGTTGGTGTTTATACTGCACTTTTGGCACATAAAAAGAACAATCAGAATTCCAAGATCAATCAATTGAATCAAAGTTTCTCCAACATGATAAACAGGCCAATAACGTGTCGCGTATTTCATGTGGCTCATCTTTGCTCAAGATCAGCATTAGCTGCATTAGGCTTGGTAGGCCCTTGTCCTTGTCCTTGTCCAAGGTTACAGTAACTAACAGCAACGTTGACAGAAGGGGAGAGAGAAACGAAGTCGAGGTTCAATGTCAACCTCATATTTCTGGTGTAAAAATGCACAAATGCCTGAGAAACGAGAGATCAGCCCGCGCGCTTGCTTCCCGCTTCCTTTGACTATTCCCCTAAACAACAAAGCACACTCCAAATCTCCAAATTCTAACTTTACTCCCCCTTCTCCTTCTTCTTTCTTGCTCATCTTTCTCACCTCTTCCATCAATTCTGTCTGCTTCGTCGCATCTTTCATCGCCATTCTAGTTGCCTCCCGAATTATCATCTGCAATTCAATTGCCACTACGATTGAGTCGTCATCACCATTCAACCTTTCCCGTCTAAGCGACCTCCCCGGTCTTTACGGTCTCGCCAATGTCATTCTTCAAGCTATCGTCGTCACCACCATCGTCATCCGCTTGTGCCACCCTCTTGCGGATGCTTTGATTATACATACGCATACGCAAAACCTGCGATACGCTGATAGTTGCAGCTATGTCGCAGGCTAGTCTTGATCTGTATCAATTACTTCTTCCTCGAGCCCTGTTCTGTTGCGCTGGAGGCTCAGTGGCCTTAAGTGACACTGTCTTTGGTCAGGCCTTCTATTCCACTTTCAGTGTTGCCACCTGAAAAATAAGGTTGTGAGGCCTCACAACCAAAGGACGAACCTGACACAATGAGTCAGGCAGTGGGAATCACATCTGGTCGAGGCCTACCAGTCATCTCATGCTTTGCCTGATTTAGAATCTGGTATCAGTCAACTTGTTCAACTCGCGCAATAAGCATTGCTGGGAAACAGGTTTATCGCTGAAAGTGTCGATAGGCCTGTTGAATTACAGCCTACAGATTCCTGTGTTGGCCTTGGACAACTCAGTCTTGAGGTCACTTGTCACCGGCAAGAACCTATCAGGTAACCAGATGTGCCTGAAAAGCAAAGTCGCTTAAAGCCGAAACTGTGAATAACATCACGGGACCCTGTCAGGATGTATCCAGAGACTCGGCTCGCACAGCCTTGTGCCTAAAAATGCGGCATCTTCGAGCGAAGATTCCAAAAAGCAACAAGCATGGCTGTTACACCATCCGGCACATCCATGCCAAAAATGTACTTCTGTATTGTTAATACAGTACATTTCCTCGTCGCAGCCTTGTCATTCTCCACGCCTCCATAATGCGCCGCCACTAAGATGCACAGCGCGTGAGTCACGATTCCGAATCCCAAGCCCAAGGACTTTGCTTATTATGGGACCTGCCCTATCGAGTCACCCCCCGTCGTTGGTCCTTGTCTGCCTGGAACATGGAAGACAATCAAATACTAATAAAGCTGCCCTCGCATTGACGCTGTTTTAACAATACAACCCGGAACAATCGGCGCCACAATTCAACTGAGACAAGCCAGACCACGCCACACATACGCGATGTCACGTGCCTCACTTGACTAATCCAATCTTCGACCTGTTTCTCCACCTCGTTTTCCAGGTTCCCGTAGCCTCCCGCTTTTTTTACACCAGAATTTTCAGGCCAACTCCAAGCTTCATTCATCATAACCGAACTGATCAACCATCCATCGGAATATTGGCATACCACTCCATACCGACGTCAACCTCTCAACTGTGACCGATATACCTTCTGCAACTCGTCACCACCACCCGCTACTACCGAAAGCGCTTGTGTTCACTCATACATCAATTAAAGCCTCTTTCGACCACAATTTCTACATCACCCCCCGAACAGTCGCAAACCACATACACATTCGCAGGCGCCATGAGTGTCGCATTCGAGCCTCGGAACTTCATACATGATGGGGGATACCCTCCCATCGGTGACGAACACGACCATGATCACACCGCCGACCAACGATTTACCGACAATGATGTCGCCGAGCAGCTCAGCCAATACACAACTGAGGCGTCCATGCTTCCAGACCCCACAGGTGTTCTTGGAGATGACCGAGGGATGATGCAAGACGATGCTTCTGTTGTGCACGATGCGACTCGACTCGACTTGGGGCACCCTGCATTCCCCTCGCCCATCGAGGCTTCTATGCCAGCACCACAAATCGAAGGTATTCCTGACGACAAAGACCTTTCGCCCAGCATCGACTCGCCCCCTCCCCCTCGGGTCAGACCCATCGCCAAGCCAGAGAGAGAGGCTGTCAAGGGCGTAGATGGCAAGTTCCACTGCACGCAAGAAGACTGCCAAGAAGAGATTCGAGTATTTTCGCGAAAGTGCGAATGGAAGTAAGTCATACCCAAAACTCATGTAAGAGCTATGCTAACTGCTTCATAGCAAGCACATGGACAAGCACGAACGACCCTATCGATGCCCCGCCATAGGATGCGAGAACCTCCCCGGTTTTACCTATTCAGGTGGCCTACTTCGACACGAGCGCGAGGTTCACAACAAACACGGAGGGCCTAAGAAGACAGTCAACTGTCCTCATTTGAATTGCAAGCGACACACAGGGAAGGGGTTTTCAAGAATGGAAAACTTGAACGAGCATCTCCGCCGTGTTCACACCAACCCTGAAGGAGCTGGAAACACTCCTCCCCCCGATATGGTCTTGTCCGACGAGAACGACAGCGAGCAGACGGGTGTGAAGCGCAAGCGCCGTGCAAGCGATACGGCCAACGCGGAAATAAACGAACTCAAAGAGGAGGTCAAGCGACTGCGGGAGGAGAACGAAAAACTCACGGCCGACGTGGCGCAGCAGTCACAGCACTCTTTGGCTATGATGGCCCAGATTGCTGAGTTGCAGGACGCTCTGCGAAATGGTGTTTCGCATCATGCTCTAGGAGCTCCCACAGCGCAGATGATTTAGGAATGATTTCCGAACTTTGAGAGCAACAAGATTCGTCCGCGAAGGAACAACCCTACCTGATGGGAACCAACAACAGCCGTCTCATCGAAGCTGGTAGACTCATATTCTGATATAGAATTTCTACCAGCCCCTTACCCCATTATATCCAAATTACACACATACACTCCACTCGGCGTTCGGTTTTACACGGGGTTCATTGACTCGAGGATGAGCGTATCGTCCTTGAAAGTCTCTTTCTCCCTTTTTTCTTTCAAACATACTTTTTTACCACACCAATTTGTTTTTTTCTTTTTCGTTTTTGGCACGGCGTTTATTCCAAGGTACTGGAAGAAATGATATCCCCCTCCTATTTCGATACACGCAAAATGCAACTGCACACGCACAAACAAAGCAACCCGACATGATCAACGAAACAAAGAAGGAAAGGGAAAAATGGCAGATGGATGGATGGATCTCCAGTGGCGGGGGGCTAGGAAACGGGATAGCTAGTTTATACCAGGATGGCATATATGAGAAACGAAATCAAAGGGTAGTCTCGGTGGTGGTGGTTTCGTTGAAGCTTCTTCCTTTTTCCAAATTTGTAATATATATACACATAGAAGCATGTTGCAGTGCTGCCCTTCCATGTCTAGCATTTCACAACAAGCAATCAGTGCTCCAGAACCATCAAGTTAGACGAACTCAACTCTACCAAGTCTCTGTCCTAGTTTGTTCTCGTGATGTAAATTGTGACTCTTACTCGGAAACTTCGGTCAAGTGGCAAAGACACCAAGATTGCTTCGTAAGCGTTCATACCAATGTGGCTCAGCAGAATGTGTTTGTCATGACGAACCCGAGTTCATGCGACTGCCTACATTAGGTACTACTGTATGTAACTATACTCCATTGAGCCACTGTCCAGGTATCCTTCTCTTCAAGTATTGGTCTGTATAAGAGTTTGTATTAAGATGCTCCGCTTACTGGCTGGAACTGAATTCTTCCAAAGGTAGAAACGTCGCTTCTTCAAGCAAGATTCTTCATATGCCGTAATCTCCTGAATCCAGTAGACTGTCCCGAGTTAGTCATGGCTTGGGATCAGATCGCTGGTTGGTGATGATAACACAAGTTACGGCTGTTGCTTTGGTACAACTCCACGCGGCCTACTACTGTGATGGTAGGCAGTCAAGTTGACGACTACTCCGCTGATAAACTCCACATGTTTAATTCCTGCTTCCTTCCTTCGGTTGCGCGCGAGACACCTCTTCTCCACTGACAAATTCTACATTTGCAATTCCCGCCCGTTCTCTAGACAGCCTGCACGTAGCTCGCAGGCACACTCCCCGTGACGCCCGCCTTTTCGACCTCGACCCAGCCGTCGCCGGGGTCATCCTGCACGAGGACGAAGCGCTCGCCTTCGGCCATGGAGTGCTCCGTTTCGGCTTGGGCTGCATACTCGTACAGGGCTTCTACGTAGCGGAGCTTCTTTGCGCCGCGCTTAGGGGCCACAGCAGGACCCTTTTTCTTGTTGGACAGTGTGAGGGAGGATGTTGTGGATGTGGAATAGGTGGATGATGGTCTGGCCGAGGGAGCCGGGGCGGAAGGTATGGTGACGGTGGTGAATTCGACATAGGATGTTGGGACGAGGCCTTCCTTATAGCCTGCGCGAACCTTGACCCAGCCAGAGCCGTCTGTAGGGTGTTAGTGTTGTCGCGAACTGTCAGAGTCAGAGACTTACCATCGGGTTCCAGTAGTACTACATCCCGACCTTCTTGTACTGTCAATTCACCCTCGCCAGTAGCCTCAAAAGAATATACCATCTTGCCCCTCTTCTCTTCCTTGGCACCGCCGTTTGTTTCGGCGCCTGAATCCTTAATGTAAGCGGTTGGTGGAGGTGCCATAATTCTTCGCTTGGGCGCAGTGCCAGGCGCTGTTGATGACATACTTGGTCGTGCTACTTCTGGCGGTGTCTCTTCAGTAGGAGTTAGTTGCGCAGAGATTGATCCTGATATCGATGGACGTGCCGAGTGTGAGCTGAGTGAGGTCATGGTATTTGATCGAGTAAGCTCAGGCGCATCTGTAGTGCCAGAGTTCACCGATGTCATGGTCGCGCTGGGTTTGAGGAGCTTGTTGTTTGCAGCATCCTGGCGTTCGGCCTTGAGCTTCTTTCGCTCATCCTTTGTCTGCTCGCCAGGGCAGTCAGGGGGAACCTTCATCTCACACTTGCTATGGCATGTGTAACCACAGTCTCGACAGTCGAAGCCCTTTGCGCTCAGACCCCAAATCCTCTCTCCGCAAAGGTCACAGTTGGTGGGTATCTTGAATGTCTGACCCTTAAAGTTGTGGTTCTTGGCGCCTAATGTCACATCGCCTACCACAGATGTAATGGTTGATGTTTCGACTTCAACTGTCAATCGTTGACGGTCGGTAGCATGCAGGTTTTCTTGCATTTGGAAGAGCGCGCGAACAACCTCAACCTCGTCCTTCTTCTCCTTCCCTTCCCGAACTCGTTGCTTTAGCTGCTTAACACCTTCGACTTCTCTTCGTTTCTTGTCGACCTCTCTCCGTAGTTCTCCCAGTTGCGACTTGGATTTACCCAAGACGTTGCGCAAGAAGACCTTGGCTGTTTCGTCCACCACCATAGTACCGTCGTCGTGCCAGACAGGACTGGCTTCGAAATGCTTGTCGGCGGGCTCGTTGAAAGTGCCCATGTTGTGTTGGATATACATCATGGAATCGAGGTGAGGCAGGTTCCTGAGAATCTCGGTACCTTGGTGCTGAACCATGCTGTTACTCTGCTGCAACATATCGGACTCGATGTTGGTCGCAATTGTCCAGAAGCTGTTCAACTTTGTCGTCTTGAACTCGCTGAGATCTTGTAGACTATCCATAACCTCGGGTACATACTCATGATAGTACTTCTCCTTTTGCTTGTTTGTAACGTTAATCGCAATGATGTAGGTATTTTTAGCGTTATTCATCTCGAGAATCTGTTGTTGGTAGGCATTCTGCGTCTTGGCCTTGTCGAAGTGCGATTCGGTCTTCTTGCGCTTGGCCTCGACCTCTTGGCATACGTTGTCGTATTTGCCCTTGGTCTTGGCAAGTGCGGCGTATTGAGAATCGCGCTCCTGCTCGAGTTTGGTAGCATAATCGGAATGGCGCTTGCGCAGTTCTTCAAAACGGCCACCAAAGAACTTGAGGGGCTCGGCGACTTGGGAAACGAGGTTGTTGGCGTATTTGTCGTGTTCGCCGGCGCGGGACTCGAGAGTGGTAAGCTGAGTGGTCCAGGTGGTCAAGGAAGCGCTGCGTTGTTGCAAGGTGATCAGCATTGGTTTCACACGTCAACTCATGGGGGTTTGGGCATACCTCTCAAGCGAACCAGGTGTCATGGCAGGAGTTTCTCCTACACTGAGCTGAGCTGTCCTCTTGTTCTTCTTGTCAAAGTATTTCTTAGAAAGTGCCATAAGCTTTGCGCTATATTCCTTCTCTATGGCGGCACGCTCTCGGTAGAACTGTTGTATTTCGTCTAGCCAGGCAATGCCATGGCCGAGCCACACGTTTGCGGGCTTGAAGCCATCCTAGTGAGACGTGTTAGTGATGCGAACGAGGCTGTGGAGAGATGGTCTTGGATGCAGGCGCAAAGCAAAGGAGGCCAGAAAGCGATTCCCATGAATACGCGGGTACCACGGGTTAAAGAGGCAACCAACCTTGAGCTCTGAGCCAAAGGTGGGCATAACGTCCACCTCAGCCATGATGGGCGATTGTGTATTCGATCGTATCAGGAACGGGGAGTAACCGGTCGGCGCGGAAGAGATGAAGGCATGTACTCGGTATCGCGATGCGAGGCCAAGCGCCTAAAGATGGGTTTGGAATAGACGGAGAATTGGAATTGGTGGTTGTTGAGGCTATTAAATTGGCGACAAACGATAAAGACACTTGATACTATGGGATAGCGGGGGAAAGTTGAGGCGCAGCTTGTAAGATGGAAAGTTACTAAGTGTTAGTAGACCAACAAGTTGGAGAGAGAGGAAGGCGCGCCGCGCAACCGAGACCGAGTGGACGGGAGGGTTCGGTTTGGGCTCTAGCGTCGTCCGTCCCCCCTGAATGCAGGATGCAGCACCTAAAACCCCGCCAATGGAACAAGATGGGGGGCGTTTAATGACCTAAATCGTGGAGGTAATTGTTGACTGGCCTAACCTGACAGAGCAGTACAGCCTGAACCTGCATGGTCTTGGACAGGAAAAGAGTCGCCCATTTACGAATTGAGACTTGAAAGCCACATGGCATTTTCTTTGTCAGGGTTACACTTGATGTAGGTACAGATTTGACGTCTAAAACCAATAAAATTATGAGATGAGATGAATGAGACTGTGCATGTCAAGGAGATAGGTACCATGTTGGGCGTCAACAACCCGTCTAGATGTTACAGAGCACATCTACAGAGTATATCCACTGTAATTATTAAATCCACTGTTTCTTGGCAGGTTCCAGTCAACCTGAAAAGGACCCTTGCTAGTATCTACATTTACATCATACCAAGTCCCAACAACAGAGCTGTCAACTAGGTGCGGATATATAGGTAGCCTCCGTTTCCTATCAATTGACTTCCAACGTCAGGGGATAAAAAGACGCGTAAACTGCCTGACTATTCCCCTTGGCAGTGGGCATAGTTCGGTCAACGGTCGGCTCGGATGGAAGCCGAAACACCCCCGGACCCTTGGCCGCGACAAAACGGATCCAGAGCCAAGCACGTCATGGTAGTTTATAGGGAGATTTAAGTGAGGTCTTCCCCTTGTTTATCGCGTAGTTTAGTTTAGCTACTACTAATAGTAACAGTGTCGCTAGTTTGTTGTAGACCGTTGTCGATTACGTTTATAACCGATGTATCGGATTCACGTCTCTTTCCACTAGCTGAACTCAACCTTATCTTCTTCATCTTTTCTAAACACTAACAGGTAATCAATTAATCACAAAATGTCTACCCTTCAATCCGCAATCAACAAGAGCAATCCGCTCGCCGAAGCCATCATCATCCCTTCCAAGCCCAAAGCTCTCACCGTGAGCTACGCCAACCTCGAATCCCACGTCTCAGCTTTCCAGCGCAAGCTCGCTGATCTGGGCATCACAAAAGCCGCTCCCGTCTCCATCGCCCTCATCAATTCCTACGAGTTCATCGTCTCCTTCCTGGCTGCTTCGTGGCAGCGTGGAATCGCTGCGCCTCTCAACCCGGCTTACAAGCAGGATGAGTTTGAGTTCTATATCGACGACGTCAAGAGCGCCATTGTCCTTGTTCCCAGAGGCGCTTGGGCGGCAGGTGCGCCTAGCGTAAAGGCGGCCAAGAAGTTCAATGCTGCCGTTGCCGAGTGCTACTGGGATGAGGCAAAGGGCGAGGTTGTCCTCGATGTCAAGGACTATGGTCTTTTGAAGGGTAAGAAGGAAAAGGTTCTTACTGCTGAGCCGGATGATGTTGCTCTTATCCTACATACTAGGTTGGTCTCACGAGATTCGCGATGAATACTTTACTGATAAGCTCATAGTGGCACTACTTCGCGCCCCAAGGTGGTAAGTAAAATGGCATGATGTCGCGATATCTCATACTCACAACCATAGGTTCCTCTCACTCATCGCAACCTGACCCGAACCATGAGTACGTCTCATCACGATTCACCGCGCTCATCATGACTAACACTATCGCAGACAACATCAAGAACACATACGAACTCACCCCCAAGGACCGAACCATGCTGGTCATGCCTCTTTTCCACGTCCACGGCCTTCTCTGCGGCCTCCTGGCTCCTCTCTTTACCGGCGGTTCCATGATCGTTCCCACCAAGTTCTCTGCCTCAGAATTCTGGATCGACTTCAACACCCACAAGGCCAATTGGTACACAGCCGTTCCCACGATCCACCAGATCCTGCTTAAGAACCCTCCCCCAAGCCCGAAGCCCAACATTCGCTTCATCCGATCATGCTCCAGCCCATTGTCACCTACTGTCTTCCAGCAGCTCGAGGAGACATACAACGCTCCCGTTCTCGAGGCTTATGCCATGACCGAGGCAGCCCATCAGATGACCTCCAACCCTCTACCTCCTGCCAAGAGAAAGGCCGGAACTGTCGGTATCGGCCAAGGTGTCGAGGTCAAGATTCTTACCGAGCAGGGTGAGGAGGTCCCTCAGGGTGCCGAGGGCGAGATCTGCATCATTGGCGAAAACGTCACCAAGGGATATCTCAACAACGATAAAGCCAACGCCGAAAATTTCCACAAGAACGGCTTCTTCCGAACGGGCGATCAGGGCAAGAAGGACGAGGACGGCTACATTATCATCACCGGCCGCATCAAAGAGCTCATCAACAAGGGCGGCGAGAAGATCAGCCCCATTGAGCTCGACAACGTCCTCACCCGCCACCCCCAGATCAGCGAGGCTGTCAGCTTTGCGATCCCCGACGAGGTTTATGGCCAGGACATCGGTGTTGCCGTCGTCCTCAAGAACGGCGAGAAGTTGACTGCCCAGGAGCTCAAGGCTTGGGTTGAAGAGCGCTCTGCCAAGTTCAAGGTGCCCAAGAAGGTGAGTTTGTTACGATCTAAAATACGAAAGAGACTTCGGATGTGAATGCAGATGCTAATGGTGTGCAGGTCTACTTTACCGAGGTGATGCCCAAGACGGCGACTGGTAAGATTCAGAGGAGAATCGTGGCCGAGACCATGATGACTACTCCCAAGGCCAAGCTGTAAACGTGATGGTTTGCGTCGCATAGAATGTACGATTTCGTAGATTACAGGATATATGGGTAGAAGTGTACTAGAACCCGGATAGAAGTTGTAGAAAAGGTTGATAAACATTGCTTTCAATTGCTATAAAAATCGAATTTCCCTCACGCTGTCTGGCATGTATTTCCTTCGTAAAATATCCTTCGCATTAATTCCAAATCGTTGATTTCATCTTTAATCGTAGTGTCCATCGTGGTCGGTTACCTCGATAACATCGTCATCATCGTTGACATACAACCGACTATCATTCCTCTTCAACCCAGGCTTACCAGCCGCGCCAGCAGAGCCAGAGGCGTGCGTCTTACGATTTGTCACGGTATGGCGCTCAACCCACGCAGCGGTTCCATCGGCGGCCTCCCATCGCAAAGGCTCTTTGACAAGCGAGGGCTGCTCCGAACCGGCATCGGCAGTGGGCTTGGCACTTGCAGGGTCGACGCCTGCTTCTTGCGCGAGATGCAGAAGCGCGGCGTTGGCGTCTTGGAGATCGAGATAGACTGAGATTATGACTGTGGATTCTGTGTCGCGCTGGAGGAGGATGTATACTGAGGGTGCCATTGTGGCGTGGTTTTGTGTGGTGTAAGGAGAGAAGAGGTAGTTGTTTCCAGATGAGAGGTAGGGCATGGATTGAGTGTTTGGTGAGGTGAGTTCTTGTATTGTGATTGAGTGTTTGTTTTGTTGGTGAGTGAGAGTGAGAATGAGATGGAAATGTGAGAGGGTCAAAGACATTATATCATTAATACGGATATAGAAAGGACGGACCCTCCAGACTGACCCATTCCGTCCATCCCGCATCTATCTTACCTCCAACATCTTTTCCCCGCCAACGATTGCGCGACTTATAAATGGCCTGACAACTCATGAGACGATTAATTAGCAAGAGGCACTAGACATATACACTCTCTGATTCCAAATTACTCTTAATACCTCTGAATCTCGAGCATTTTCACCATTTTCTGAGATCAATTGGGAGGCAAATACGGAGATCAAAGGCCGATGCTGCATCATTTCGGAGCTGAAGCGGAGCAGTCCCAGCTTTCAAGTCTCCGCGACGTCCGGGAGCCGCCTATTTTAGTGAATCAAGTTATGATGCATGCCTTGGACTCATGATGAGAGAATTTTGATATGAAGGAATGGGACAGAAGAGTATCGTTGTCTGTGATGATGCTCCCCAGATAAAACGATGTACCCCAGACATTCATCATGGCACCATGCCCCATGTGAGCATGGGTGTCATGTCATATCACGATGGCATATATTGTACCAATATCCGAGACTCATATAACAGATGTTTACACAAACTTTGTGATAACATCTAAGCTACATAGCAGTCATTCTTCATCAACTGAAAGTTATCCTTAGCCTACGGTTGTCAACTCTTCCGATGACGATGATGCTCAAAACAGGGTCTTGTTAGTCGGGTCTAGTCAGGGTCCATCACTCGCTTAAACTTAGCAGAGCTACCCCTGCCAGATATTTCATCATCTGACCTCATTGTTTTATTCTGTGACTTTTTTCGCCGTATATCGGACATGTACTAAATTCTGCTCACGAGAACGAAGGCATGAGACCTGCAACTGACACGATATAAACCTTAGCGGCGATAAGTCATAATTCATCAGTTCATAATAGGTATCTCGTAATTATTATAAATAATGTACCATGAATTAAAGAATAAATCCAACATGTGGCAGATCTTGGACAAATGTCAGAACTTCTACCAGTCCTACCGTCTATACATCACCATCCATCACAACATCTTGCTCCTGTAATATACTCCTCGGCCACTCAAGCCAACCCTGCCACTCATCCGGCAAAATCTTCTCAATCGCTCTCATCTCTCTAGCCCCCGAATCCCCAATCCACCAAAACTCACTCAACATAGACAAAAGCGCAAAGTAGTACGCGAGGATAACAAGCGCCCTTGGCCGAAGCTCATCCACCAGGTCAGCGAACTTCATGCGCATCATCATAGGAAAGACAATTGTTCTTCGTCCAATGCTTTTGCCGATGTTTTCCCTATCGATGAAGCTTCGTATGCGTCCTATGAGACTCACCGATCTTGCGTAGGCGTCTTCTATATCTGCATCCCATGGCTCTTCAAGCTCGTGTGGTTTCTCGCGGTTCATCAAGGGTTTCAGATCGTCGGGTAGTTCTTTGCTATAGTTGTCCTCGAGAAGATCCGCGGCGCTTTCGATCATCTTGTGCGCTACCGACTCGGAATTGTCCTCTATGAGATCCCATGCTTTTCGGAAAAGCGCAGTACTCGTCCCTGTCATGCGTAAGAGATCCACGGGGGGCGTATACGGTTCCAGCGAGCGGCGCTGTAGTCGAGCAAAGCCGTAGAGCCGCAGCATGCTCGAAGTCAAGCAGATATACTCTATGTTATCCGAGTTGATGTCAGCGACGTCCTTATGATGCTCCCGGATAGCCATGTTGAGATAGGTTTGGCATGCGTCGAGGGCTTTCTTATCAGCATAGTTGCTGCGGTGGTGGTCGTGCAGCGCAGCGACCATGTATATAGCGTAGAGCGTGGCATCTGACTTGAGCGCCAAGCGGCAGATGGTGGTTATCCAGAAATTGGATGTGACAGAGTCCATGATAATAGATGGACCGGTGTCAGTCATGTACTGATGAAACAGGTTGAGTTCCAGTCTTCTTCGAGATTCTGATTCCGGAGGGTCGACGATGGTTTCTACTACGTGCTTGCTTTGTTGCTGTCCTCCATTTTCAGGTGGTGAAGACGAGTTGCTATCGGATACTGCGCGATCATAGATACAGGGCAGCTGGAGACGACTACAGTGCGAGCACACAGGCTTTGCCTCGTCACACTTGAATATTGTAAGTCAGATCATTAACTGACAGAAGAACTATGGAGTGACTGTACCTTTACACGGCGACTTCGACATGACTGGCAGCCAGTACGAGATTTTTTGTGGAATAACTTGGGTGCATGCTTACGCGGCGGCTGCTGAGGTCCATTCATATTCAACGATATATGAATTATTTGTTGTAATTGTCGTTTGAGATGTGAGGTTGAGCGGGAACGAGAACGACGAGCGTTATCGTGGCTGTGAACGACGTGGGCGAGCGCTAATGATTCGTCAGCGTGTGCCGGTATCCGACAATCTCTACAGACCGTAGGAGCTGCAGAATGCATTTCCGCAATTTAACATGCATTTCTACCATAGTTTAATTGAAGATAATAATTAAAGATACTTGTATATGTACATAATAATAGAGTGACCTTTGTAGAGTTGACCAGGTATTGGCTGTGAGAAAGAACCCGAGTCTTAAAGTACCTACATACAAGATTCACAGCTCCTAAAGACTGCAGTATGAGAATCTCTTTACAAGTATCATATTACCAGTTAAAAACGATGATTCTAAAACACAGCCTTTCGTTCTCATTAGATCGGTATGTGTTAAGGTAATTTCGGGAAGTCGTTAGCCCTATGGCACTTAGATCTGACTGCAGATCCAAACACAACACTAAAAGGCCCGTTCCTCCATCGTTGTCGTTCTCGTTTAACCTCTTGGACCAGTAATCATAGCCCAAGACATATTCTAAACGACAACCACCAAAGGCATTGCCACAAGGATATAGGACTTGATATGAAAGAGGCAGCCAAGATGTTATTTTTCAGGTATAATAAAGACCTCAAATCATTATGTTTTTTGCATTCATATTCTCAGTCAAACTACACCATCCATTGCATCCTTAACTCAATACACTTACACCCTCTCTTGTCAAAATGACAGACTCAATCGCCGCGGCCAAACTAGCCCTTTATATTATCCTGGTTCAACCTGCCGTATACTGTCTCTTCAAGCATGGAAAAACTGGTTTCATCGGCTGGTTATACGTGCAAATCTTTTGCGTCCTCCGAATCATCACAGGCGGTATTGGTCTTCACGGCGCCAATACCTCTACCGGAACAGTGATTCTCAACAGTATTGGTCTTTCTCCTTTACTGCTCGCAGCCTCTGGTATCCTGCATGAAGCGTATGTACTATCCCTATTAATAACTTGCAGATTGTTAACAATTTATTAGTCGTCGAGCTACAAACCCTCGACTTAACCGACGATTCGATATTATTCTCGAAGTCAAGTATCATGGCTTGGTTGCTGCAGCTATGGCACTCATCATTGTATCTGTGATCAATCTCCAAAAAGGCGAAGACGTTTCAACAAACGAGACTCTCCTCAAAGTTGCATCTGCAATTATCGCACTGGCATGGTTCTTACTTACTGTCTGGGCCTTGTGGTCCCTTGGCAAAACTCGATCAACCAGAAACAGCCCCGTACCTTCTTTCCGTGACGGCATGCTGGTAAGTTCAATCCAATCGCATCTCGCCATTTCAATCTTACTGACTTTTTAAGCTCATGTACGCCGTCTTCATCACTCTTCCTCTTCTTGGTCTTCGCCTCAGCTACGCAATCGCCTTTCTGCAGCTTCAAATCTCAAACCCAAGCTCAGGCTTCCTAACTTCAAAAGCAATTGAAGTGTGTCTTGGTCTGGTTCCCGAGCTACTGGTCACAATTATCTTTGTCGTTGTTGGTGTCAAGACTCGAAATATCAAGCATGATATCAAGAAGTCGGACTTTTCGAAGCCTATTGGAGAGGGTCACGAATTTCGAGCTCAGACTACACGGGCTTAGCGGCTGATGGATGGTTGTCATATGTTTTGCTAGAGTTATGTCTGGGTGTGGAGATGGGAGTTAGCAGAGATGTCTGCTTGGAGGCCTTGTTGAGATATTTGTGGGAAAGATTGTTTTGATAAGATAGACGAGTAAGATAGATCGGGAAGGGTGGCCATTCGTTGTATATGATATTAGGTATACCTCGGTTCAGCTTAGATGCATGATTGCAATATCTCCGAATAAACACTGAATATCCGCTTAATACCCTGGCATTAAGACATATCCTCATCCGATTTAAGTGCCATACTTCTCAAGACTCTAGCCTTTATCTGCCTGTATCGACTCATCATGACAACCCATGTCCCACCGAGGTAATTTCGTGGTGGTCCTACCCTGAAGCATCAAGATGTACACGGCTATGAAACAGCAAATCAATTCTAAATATTCCAAATTTAATTAAGTAAATCTCCTGACAACTCTAAAGATACCCAAAATACTCAAAGCCCAATGCCAATCGTAGATACTCCTCTTTCCCCAGTCCCATGCATCAAAGGGCGTACCCACGATGAACCACCACGCCCTTCACCCTCCGCTACCCCACATTCAACAAGCACTCCCACCCCGCAATTCACCACCACCTCATATTACCAAAGACTACATAAACAAGCATACACGCAATGTCATCCTCTCGACTCTTTTCTTCACTCATCAGAACCAAACCCGTATCCTATTTCACTACTACCCGAACACTTCGAACAATGGCTTCAGGCGCAGTTACCGTTCCTGCTGGAAAGTACGAGTTTCTCGTCGTCGTTCATGACAAGCCCGGTATGCTTGAGAAGCGACTTGAAGTTCGAGGGTAAGAGATTATTCATGAGTTCTACTGAATAGTTGCTAATTATTTGCATAGACAGCATTTCGCAAACATGAAGCCTAATGTTGAGAGTGGAAACTGGAAGATGGGAGGTATGTTTATGCTACATATCTCTATATCTCAACGCATACTAATACAGAGCCTATTACCAGGTGCCATCCTCAACTCTGTCCCCAAGGATGATAGTCCCAGTAGTCTGGACTTCGCTGGAAGTACACTTGTCTGCATTGCCGATTCTGCAGAAGAAGTGCGAGAGAACTTAAGCAAGGATATCTATGCCACTTCTGGTGTTTGGGATATGGACAAGGTGAGAGAACTCCAAAGCATTCCAGAAACCACACACTAATGCGACGCAGGTCCAAATCTACCCTTTCAAGGCTGCATTTAGATTCAACTAATATCAATAATCCAATCTCATATACTCAACAGACATCGAAGGAAATCATTAATTAACAATAAAGCACTTAGTTGAGTACCTCTACGAGGTCCCCATACCCATCCAGTCGATATCGATAGCTCGTGCTCATTCCCCATCGTCTGCTGGCTCAAAAAAGTTCAACAAAGGTCGACCTCGAATCCCTGTACATATATTCATTATTAGCTCCTCAGAAGCAAGCCCAGTTGTACCAAACACCACAAGCAAGAGTTTCCCACCAACGGAATTCCAATTCAAGTAATAGTAACGCCATCGTACACCAGAGTTCCCCCAGGGAACTTCTCACCCCACCACGTGTGGACTAATCTGCCACTAAAGCATCTCAAATCTAAGCTTCGTTGCTGTTTGCGTTCTCAGTTGCCTCTTCAGCGGCAACTCTCAGTTCGTAGTTGAGATCAAAGCACTCGTGCAATAACTCCGTAACACTGCCTTGTCCTTCAGGGATATCACCGTTCACTACAAACTTGCCATCCACTTTCATGTTGTCGAGAGAGTTGAGCTGTTCTTGGTTAGTTATTGATGGAAATACGGACTTAAATGCATGTCGACATACCTTCATACTGTAAGGGTACAACTCTCGCACCGAGGATACACCTCCGTTATTCTTGACCTCAATCAAACATCGCTTCAGTGTCTGCAACTGATTGTAGACGGGCAAAAGAGCTTCGGATACTGGCTCAGATGCCAGCATGAATGAGTAAATGTAGGCGTATGATCGTCGGATAAGGTAGAGGAACGTTCGCTGAGTCCAGAGGTCGGCCGATCGCCCCCGGTCGTCCAACCAGTTACCATTGTCTCCTCGGCTCTCGTCAATTCGGTCAAGCTGTCGCTGGAAATCGTACAGGTCGGTTTCTCGGAGTGACCACGCTTGTGTAAGGGAAAGCTTCTCGAGGTCGTTGCGAATGCGAATAAGTATATCGTAGATTGGTCGCCATTGATCAGCCACCTCTCCTTGCCTTGTAATTGTCAGTAAGGCTTCTCTTAAGTAATGCGCAACTCACCTCTCGAGAACCAGGTCCGACCAGCGAACACAGCGGTTGTACAAGTCTCGGACTACTTCTCCACCCTCCTCTACAGCACCATCTTCTGCGGTAAAGGTGCCATTGTTGTGCTTTTCACCAATTTCCAAGATTTGGTTTCGTAGCTTCTTAACCTCGGATGTTGAGAACTATTCAACGTTAGTTCCATAGCTTACAGTGGCACCACCAAGCTTGCTTACCTTGGACTTGGTGTTGGCTAGCGAAATTGATCGCAAGATTGAAATGAGCTTCTCGTGAGACTCTAGAAGATAGTCCGGCAATTTATCTAATCGTTTTTGGAGTCTTGATAGGGTCGAGTTGCACAGTTCGACACGGTTCTCAAGCAGCGTGAGCATGTAGGGAGGGTGTCGCTTATCGGGGGACGGGTCACTAGCAGCTTCGCGAATGTTCTTAGATAGATCCTCGAGTGTTGTCTTGATGCTTCCAAGATCTTTGGCGGAGTAGAGCTCGGCTTCATTGAGGTGATCGAGGAGTCGCTTAACGGTTGATGTCATAGCATAAGTCGCCGGCGCCTCGTTGTTTCGTCCGATGGTAAGGTAGAAGAGGGAAAGCAGTTGGAAGCAACTCTCTAGAATCTTGTCCACTGAGGAACGACATGTTAGTATCGTGATAATTGTGTTCGCGATAGGTTTCAATGACATACATCTGTTCTCCTCTTTGAGCCCCGTCTCCGCCCGTACGACGGTCAAATCCTTGACTTGGTCCATGGTCTCGTCAAACAAGGGCATGACATCCTGCGTTCGGATGTAGTTTGTGCGATCTTGCTTAAGAAGCAGTAGACGATCGCGAATCATCGTTAGCTTCTGTAGGATGTCTTGTTCGCGAGGATCCCGCGGCATTGGGATTGCTGGAGTGTCCATGTTGGCGGCTGTGATTCGAGCTTGCTACAGATGTATGATGCCAAGTTTACAAGAAGAGAAGAAATGAGTCGGTAGTTATTGGAATCGGGGTCGATTGCTGTCGTTGCTCTGTGCAACTTGACCGAAGATCCGTGGAGTGATGAAATGCGATGAGGTGGCGGCGGGGCTAGAGATTCAGGGAAGTTGAGTTGACTTGGTGGGGAGGTGGTGATGAACTAGGTGCAAAGTATGGTATGTCACTAGTATTGAATGAGGATGAATGATACAGTGAAGAGGGATAAGTGATATAAATTGATATTGATAGACTAGAAAGGGAAACGTGCTATCATTATTGTGCAGCGATTAAGCTGAAGTGTTTGCATTGATCAACTTATGCGGTCACCTCATGAGATGGAAAGCCTAGACCCCCTCCAAGCCAAGGATCAATGAACTGCTGCACGCGGCATCGAGCTTGAGCCTGCCTGACGACACAGCGAGTGGGGGGCTACAGCTAAATGTGGGGTAGAGGACAAGGCAGGAACAAAAGTCTCCCTCATTGGTTCGTTTCTCCTCAGCCAATAACAGGCGTGACTCATATCCGGAGCGGATAATCCTTCGCTCCTTCCCACTTTTAGGTCTTGAAAGCCCTCCAACCGAATTTCGAACCAGGATTTCTGTGGTAAGCTCCATTTGGTGATATTCCGACTTCAAACCACAATCGACTCGACTTCGTGCAGACTTTACAATCTCCCACCCGCACGTCAAAATCCATTCACAATGTCCACCGCCGAGCTCGCTTCGTCCTACGCGGCCCTGATCCTCGCCGACGACGGCATTGAGATCACCGTACGTTAAATCCATCCATCATATGATGCCCCGCGATTTCTACGAATTTTCGGTATTTTGTGTGTGTGTGATCGCTAACCTCGTCATCGCGACAACCAACAGGCCGACAAGCTCCAGACCCTCATCAAGGCCGCCAACGTCGAGGAGGTTGAGCCCATCTGGACCTCCATCTTCGCCAAGGTACGAAACCGACAACCCCAGCGATTCGCGCGCACAATTCTATCTCCCTGGACTTCGATTTTCTGACGGAATTTATTTGTATAGGCTCTCGAGGGCAAGGATGTCAAGGACCTTCTCGTGAACGTCGGCTCTGGTGGCGCTGCTGCCCCTGCCGCCGGTGGTGCCGCCGCTGGCGGTGCCGCTCAGGAGGATGCTCCTGAGGAGGCCAAGGAGGAGGGTACGTTAACCCACGAAACACGACAGACATCGACGGATTGCTGACAATTACTACAGAGAAGGAGGAGTCTGACGAGGATATGGGCTTCGGTCTCTTCGACTAAGCGGTTACGCCGTCACGACTGTTTCCTTGTTCTTTGTACTTCGACTGCATGGTTTCGGGGTTTCCAATCAATCGATCATAAAGGATGGAATGCGGGCACTATACCCTGCGCCCTGGACAGAGTTGCTTCTTTCATACGACGCTATGACGAATGCGCTCAACGGAGTTTCGCGGAGGGAGAATTGGTCAAATTCAAAGGCTCTGATAAAAAAAGTCCCGCCATGGGTGGTTTGAGTTCAATATGGGTTTCTTCAAATTGTGACTACCGTCTAAGTGCTGTGTGATTGTGACCTGAGGTTTAAATACCTCTTTGCCAACTTCTATCTCTACTTAGGGGGATCTTTTCATTTTTCGTAGCACCAAGCACATGCTCTGCTGTTCCCATCAACGCCACGCCATGCACACTTTCGTATCTACGTCATAATCTATTTCACGATCAGAACAGATGAAGGAACAAATCCTGCCTCCTTCAGAGTCTTTGAGAAATCAACATCGCCCTCAAAGGTCTTTCGTGGGAAGGTAGTCGTGAAGCTGGTGACAGGTTTTCCTGTCTCGCTCTGAACCTGCTGTGCCAACTCGAACAATGTCGTCTCGGCGGGCAGAGTCTTGGTGATGTTTCCGCCGTCTGTCTGCAGGCGAAGTCGGGCCTCGTTGTGGTTACTCTTGGGCTTGACTGCAGCGGCAATGGTAGCGGCAGCGCTAGGAGCAGCAGCCTCAGCCTGGGGAGCTCGGCCCTCTCTGGCGGCCTTGGCCTCCTCTGCCTTTCGGCGTCGTTCGGCTTTGTCGGCCTCGATCTTGGCCTTGATGCGTCGCTTGGCCTCTTGATCCTCCAGCTTCTCCTGTCGCTTTGCTGCAGCTTCCTTGACGGCCTGCTTTTTGGCCAGCTCTTCCTTGGCCTCCTGGCTCTCCTTGGTGGACTTTTGACGGATTTGCTACAATACATTAGATTTGGGTTCTGGATTTGAGTCCGGGAACCAGCTTACCTCATTGCGCTTCTGGTCCTCCTTGTCCTTGACAGACTGAACGGCTCTCTTGGCTTGGAGGCGCTCTCGGAGCTCTTCGAGTCTAGCCTTCTTCTCATCTTCGGTCAGAGGAGCGATCTCCTCTGTTGATTCAGAAAAGTCAGTGTGCTCACTGTAAACTATATTAGTCAAGGTATCTTTAACATGTGAAAGTCCAACGTACGTCTTGGTCGCGTGGTAGGTAGCAAGATCATGGTTTCTGAACTTCTTGCCGCACTCATTGCAGACAAGGGAAGCAACCTTGCCAGTCTCGATCTCCTTGATCTTGGCCTCGGTGTCTTCATCATCGTCATCTTCCTCTTTGGCGGCAGCGGCAGCCTTGATCTCATCAATAGGCTTGTCCTGGTTATCCTCGAGCCACTGGAGAGCACCCTGAACTGTTCAAGTTAGTTTGGGTGGAGATTGTTTGAATGGTAATACGTACGGCCTCCTGTCTTCTTGACGGCAATCTCAGAGCGCTCCTTGTCGAAGCCCATATCGAGCAGTGTTTCCAGATCGGAAGCCATGTTGGTGGTGATGTTTGTTGGTAGTGGGGTTTGTTGAGTTGAGGGGCAAGTAGTGAGGTTTGGTGTGTGTGATTGAGGATTGGGAATGGAAACAGGAATCTCAGTCGCTTAAACACCTGCAGGAAATGCAATGAAGATTGTAGTTCTCGTGTTGAAGTGAACTGAATATGCCCTCAGCTTAACTTTGGCAGTGAGAGTTGAATTGAAGATGAATGATAAAGTTGGGACCTGAGCTTAGGTAAAGCCTAAAGAGACGTCATTCGCCGCTGCCTCAGTGACGTGCCAGCTGTTTGGCCCGGGCTTACTACGGGTAGCAGCTTCCAACCACGGTCTGCAATCGTCACCTCTTGCTTGCTACACTGCTTGCACTATGTTTTGGCGATAACCCTTTAATTCTTTTCAAACCCCTTGAATCAAGATATCTTGGGCAATTGCTAAATATTCGCTTGGAAACATGTAACCTAGTGGATAATTGTTATAGGCTTTGCGTTGGAGCACCCATCCAGAAAACATTGACGAATACACTTCCAGCACACTTAGATCTTATTAACTTAAGATGTATTAATAAAGCTCACAGCATGTATGGTTCTCTGCGGGCAAAGCTATCGATGTATCTGCCTAATGCGAAAGCTGGATACTTAGCTACTGCCTGAATCATGCACGCATTCGCTTTCGCATTGAAGCGTGACGGGTTCGATTATGGCAATCGATGAGGATACAAGGTGATAACATCGCAATAAAGTCACTGCTTCCATATGAATATGCTATTTGTTGCATGATTGGTAGACAATTGACAAATCTGCCGGTATTGACTTCACCTTTGCTGTCCAACCAAGGCCCCCTGGACACTACCAAACATGATTTCCTTTGCATGCTTGAAATGCTTTCGTCCCAATCATCGTGCTTGCAAAGCTCATTATTGCATTCACATACCCATTTGGCTCCAGTCACTTGTGGTCATGGAGTCAAGAGCTTTTCAAAATCCTGCCTGGCTCATCTATAAAATCCCCGGCTCTCCCCCAGTCTGACTTTCTTCTTTTCTCATCATCCATCTTCTATATATTATAAGCACCCGGTTACCCAGAGAGAGATCTGGACGTCCCTCTTCAATTCTTATATACCTCCATTGTCTTGTTTTATACTATACATGAGACCAGCACTCGACACCGCACCTTCAACTCCCAACGGGTTACTCTGGTCTGCTCCGTCGCAGTGTCTTTGTAAGTTCCACGCTTTCCTATTGTTGCTTATTGTTGCGCTGTCTTTAACCAAGGCCCACTTTGGTTCTTTTCTATTGTTCCTCGGTCTCTTGTCTTTTCCTTGCTTTCTCGTTTTCTTCTTGCTCTCCTGCAAAGAACCTATCGCTGTTTACAAACCTCCCCACGGCTTATACCTCTGAAACTCCATGTATTTATCACTACGAACAAGACCACCGAATTGTATTCGTTGGGAAGAAGCAGAACTTCAACCTAATCCCAAACCTTCTGACAAGAAGTCTTGCCGACGGGATGTGATGCTTCATCCCGTGCACTGAACACCACCCATGGCTAGTGTCAACCTTCGAACGATGACACCGGGTTCAACTCTGCCCTGGTACTTTGACAGGTCATAGGATTGACTTCAGAGACAAGGTCAATGAAAGATGTAGCGCTTCAGGCCTCCATCAAATTGCACAGTGGCTTTGGAATTCGAATATTTTGAAAGTTACATCCCTCTTACGACACTACCAAAAGACGCTTGCCCCCTTCCAACTGAGCATCAACCATGTAAGCCTTGGGCTGCGCTGTTAGAGACAATCTCTGCAAGAACAGTGTCTTGTAACCTGGCACATTCCACATCCGACAAGAACAGGACTGCGACGTCTTGAACGCCTTTGTGACAGCCAACCATATGGCTTCAACAATCTGCACGGCGAGCACAAACCGTTACTGAGAGAACCTTTTGATTCACTTTGCGCTCTCTTCTATGTCTATCTATGCTCATACCAAGTCACAAGGGTGGCCAAGAAGCATCAATGAAGAAAACGCCATACCAAACTTTCACTGTGACAAACCAGGGGAGACTTGTTAACGATAATTGCCCAGTCGCAATTTGCTGATTATATTCCTCGCACTGGTATAACTGCAGTCGCACTACTGGTAATACCGATGAATTATGAGCCGGGCTCGGTTTTCGACCTACCCGTCAACAACAAATCCCCTGCAGCACTTTGGCGTGCTATCAAGAACTTGAGACACCAGATCAACTGCCCAAGGTATGCAAATAAAACATTCCCGATACACACGAATGCTAACTGGACACCAGTGTACAACTGCTCAGAAAACTGGACGAGCTTCCGTGCTCGTCTCACAGACGCGGTCCGTAAGGATCGCATGGAGATCATTTTCATTGTCCTACACGGCCCGGACATTATCAACACCGAAAGAGGGCACAGCCCCAACGGCTGGGGCTGTGCCGATGCGATAACGACAGACATCTCATGCGTGGCCAATGGAAGCCATTTTCAAGTCCATAAATGCCCGGCACGTCTTAACATGGGAATTTTCTGCATGCGTCTGAATTACAAGAGAAAAGCGTATCAACTACGTTACAACTCCCCTGAACCAGATTACTTGAACGGGTCCAAGATCAGGCCAGAGTCTGAAACACATCAACAGAAAACACAAGGATGAGATTTGGCGAAGCAAGTCAGTACTCACCAAGCCACGGAGATCTTTTCCCCAGCTCCTGCGTTTCGGTCTGAGATAAATCGAACCTCCCAGCTGCCGTCACAGGAGTCTTCTATCCCTCGAGCGGCAAAACTACAGACACTGGCCACTCCAGAAATCACAAAACATCAATGGGCTTTTCCCAAGACAGTCCAGTCCAGGGTGTCCTTGAGGCAAACAACAATATCGATGCGCTCGCATGTGATTCAGAGCTTGACTTGGATCGGATCTTTGCAGGTATAGGTTTTCGATATTGTATCTTTCGTATATATCTTTCCCTGTTTCCATACATCGCCAATATGTGCGTCTCTGCTTCTACAACGGCATTCTATTGAGAAAAACTCTTTTTCGGTCACTCTTCCTCAGCAACGCCTTTCACCTGGTCCACGTTAGGAAATGGGTAGTAAATCAGTTCCTAAAGTAGGAGCACTTGATCAGTATCAGGAGAGGATCCTACAACACGACACAGCTACAACACACAAAAGGTACGTCTTGGCCATAAGAATGAAGAATAAGTATCTCACATTGAGGTCTTTGGAATTCTAGAGACTACTGGTTTTGGCCAGCCTGGGCAAAGCTCAAGGCCAAAGACAAGCTATCAAAACATTTACCACACTCATATATAAAGTAAGTCTTGTCCATCACTTTCAGATTGCCATCAAGCTGACTCTCTTTCCATTCAGTCAGCCTGGAAAGGATATGGGCATACACAATGGCTTGGTTCTACGGTCATCTTTGACAGTGCGCCTCTATGGTCGCCATGATAGCTCCCCTGGAAAGCGAAAGAGATGATTACACCACACACGATTACGATATGGGTGGTCTGCAAAGGAATTCAACAACGGACGAGAACGCAGCAGCAGAGGACTCACCAGCACAAGAGCTATCTGTCTACACATCGGACTTCTCATGATGTCCACCGCCCAACTCTGCCTCACCTATGTCGATGGTAAAGAGGTCATCTTTTTCAACATAATTTTGAGAACTGGATCGGGACGTGATAAATTAGCTCCCACCTTCATACAGTGCATCTATGATGACGTGATGCTTCCGCAAAGACAACCACAAGTCCCAAATCATCAACTCGCTAGAGACTTGAATGGTCTGCATATCCGTTACACAATGAGGTTCGAGGGCTGGCAACCCGACTCTGTGGGTATTTGAACTGTTACCGACACCAGATGCCAGAAATCGTGGTCCAGCGGCCGAACAGCACAGGGTCCGGGTCATCGGTAACAGCGCTGCAACCATGTTCTTTAGCCAGGCTTATCATACCGGCAAGCCGATGGAGTTACAGGGCCGAAATAGAGCCAACGGTATCCTACAAGATGGGCTTGAGACCTACCGTCCAGAACGACTACATACCCATTCTTGGAACTCAGGACTGTACCTGAGATCACTTCAGGGTTGTAGCAAAAGTCACAACAACTTCTTGTCTGTCAGAGGCGACGATACCTCTGACGATAAGGCTGTTTCGAAGATTTCCACAAAGCAAAACGTCGCCCAAGACTTGAGCTGGTCGGGGGTCCGTCTTATATACATTCAGCAACTCAAGTCCGTCTTTCTTCACTTGCCAGACATCATTGCCGATGAGCGCAGCTTCAGCCCTGAACATGGGGCAGTGCCAACGCTGCAACTCACCAACCTATCCATGTGTGCTTCAGACACCCAAGCACTCTTAGAGAACTGTTTGTGCGGGACTTGTGCTTCGAGAGATCATCATCATCAACGATGACTTGGACGCCATCTCTCGACGCAATGCATTCCTTTCAGAACGTATAAGCAAGCCTATGGCTGTTTGATACATGTTGGCCGAACCGCGCTTCATGAGCAGTCGCCAACATCAGCAGTAATGGCTACGACGATTCGCATTCACATTCACCAAGCCAGGCTATCAATGAGCCTTTTGTCAAAATCCTTCATTAGATGCGATGAAGAACACATACATCCTGTGGTTCAGGAACCCCAAGGATGGGTCAATCGATAGAGAATTGGCAGCCTTGATAGCGGCAGTTGTACTATGCTTTGCCCTGTCACTCGTTCGTTAGATGACGTCTTGCACTCTCTTGACCCTGATACCTACCCCCACAGGTCTTCCATCGATCTAGGACCTGTGATTTACTGGAAGAAATTGACCGTGGTAATCCTCGTGGTTTTGGTTGTCCACAATAGCCGAAGCAGGACGCATCATCTTCAACGTCTGCTGCAGCACTTCAATGATAACCACAATGGCTCGCTTATTATATACCCCAGACGGTAACAATATATATGTCCAGCAGTGTGGGACTTCACCAAACAACAACGAGGAAGATGATCATATCGGACTGGAGTGATGACACGAAAACCACAGTTTCATCTACTCCAAAGGCTAACCAACTGATCACCAAGACCCTTGACTCATTTGCCGACAGCGGACTATGGCAATATTCATCCTTGGTTGGCTATGCTCACTGCTGTCAGAAAAAGTCTGGATGAGACGAGACATTATCAAGCGCAAGTCTCAGTGGTAACAACAAAACAGGGATCACAAAGCGGGCGAGAAAGTAGCAGTGGTAGAGGAAGATCAGTCGTAAGGAAACTCAAGAATACATTTCGAATAAACAAGATAGTATTACTCATAAATGAAAATCCGAGCCAATATTATCATTAAATAAGTGGGTGTAAAGTCAACCCGGGTATCATCATAGAAATCATGCTGTCTAAATATAACATGCAAATAGTCAGCGCCTCTCTTCTTTTCGTCCTTGCCATTCCATTAATTCCACACAATAGGCCAGTTGCCATGCTTTTGGGCATAGGTCTCTTCCAAGCGTCGGAGCACCTCTCGTGAGACATCCTGGTGGTATGTCTGGCACCAATTCTTGATCTGCTGAGCCATGATGTAGTCTTGGCCAGTGATGCTGAGATATCGGTAGAGATAATCAACTGCGTCGTCCATGTCTTCGGTTCGGTTGTGGTGATCGAAAGCATGGTTGAGCTTGCTGCAGAGAGCAAAAGACCAGGGCGCGGCGTACACCTTCAAACCACCGTTGGTTCCCTGATGCTCAAAGACAATCTCGTTTTGTGTCTTTGCTTCCTGGACAAGCGACGTCTGGACATTTCGCGGCAAGAATAGCTGCATAGAGCTGTTGAGCCAGGTCTCACCAAGACGGCCTTGGGCTTGGCTGTTGGCGAAGCTAGCAGCGTTGGTGAGAAGGATGCTTTCCTTTGAAGAAGGGTCGTTGAGAAGAAGTTCGACGTCGTGGGTGGACTCTCTTGAGCGAAGGTAGAGGGTGTTGACAGCACCATCGACTGCGACACATTCCATGCTTACGCCGTACTCGTTGAGATACTCGGCCATCTTTTGGAAGGCTTCGATGATTTGTTGTCGGCGCAGTCCGGGGTAGTCTTGGAACATGGTGGAGGATGTCATTGCAGAGCCAGCTGAATGACTTGAAAGGGTGACGGGACGAACGGGACGAGATTCCATCTCGAGGATGTGACGAGAATTGTTGCAACCCATGATGAATTTGGTAAGAGGTTTATTGAGGGATGGTGAATGTGAAGAGCAAAGGTATTTATAGGTACCTCGGGGAGGATGAGGTACAATACAAATGTGAGGTAGATAGTGTATCAAGTTGTGCGTTGTTCTTGTTCACAAAACACATGAACACAACCCAAGGGGGCATGTGTGTTATATACATACATGACTGTGTTCTGTTCCAGATAGCCCTACCACCAGAAAAGTGAGATTCTTGCGCCCGAAGCGGTTATTCGAGAAGGGAACAAAAGGACTGTAACGTAGGAACAGAGAGGAAGAATGGAGCAGAACCAAGTTGCACCGCCCTCGTGTCGATCAAATACGAGGGCCCTTAGTAGGTATTACCCGCAGCTGGCGTTCCCTTTGAGCCTTGCAATCCACCTTTTCTCACCAGCTCGTAGGCTGAGCGTGACTGTAGTTGGTTCCGTAGCGTGGGGAGACGGGAATTCAATTATTTTTAGACGGTGGTAGAAACATTTCATTGCATTAGTCCTACGCCAAGAGCCCTGTCGAGCGCTTAGAGAGTTGGTAGGTATGGTGTTTTTACCCAAGCACGTAGTATGTAGGACATTTATTCCATCACGTCAATCGCTAGTATCTCTATACTACAGATCCAAAGGCAAAGAGAGTCCTGGTGGAATCGAATCCACACTGCATTCCTAGATCCCGTATCAAACTGCATCATAGGTCTCACAACTTTTGAAAGATTTTCACTTTCAGGTGATACGACAAATGAGTTGTAGATCCGAGTCCGTCCATGTCCTACGGCACGGCAGAGGCATCTCACTCTAGTACATACATAGCAGGTAGTAGCAGACGACAAGTCTTGCGTGATGATCCTAGTCATGAACCTCGAGAGATGCTATTCACCTTTTTGGAAGCGTTCGTGGGGGCGCGGGGTCATATGGACTCTAGGGAAAAGGGTCTCGGGTCTTTCTGCAAACCATTTATGTCTTGTGGGTATTGCTTCACTAAGTTACTGTCGATTTAATTGGTGTGGACATGGCCTGGTCTTTGATCCCTTGTTTTGTTTGCTATCCCAACTTTATTCAAGTGGTTGGCGTTTTTAAACAAAGAATAGATCAAACATCATTACTGCACTAAAAGACACACAATCTGTACTGACCCGAATACTACGTCGCTTGGACTGCGCCTTTTTGTTCTCTTCCAACCCACGATGCCCTCACTTGCCTGATTAATGTTTGCAGTCTTCAATCTGCTGTTTGACTGCTTACCAATACCGCATTCGCACATCGTTGGCTGATGATTCCGAGGCAACCTTCGTTATTTGTGGACAACAAACAATCACTTGGCAACAGAGTGGATATCATGTATGTCGTAATGGGCTTGTACTGTAAACAAAGAGGCCAGAGAGTCCATTCTAGAGAGTAGAAAGCCTACATACTCTGTAGCACTAGGGATTTTGGCTGCCAATATTCCTTATATTAACGGACCCTGAATTATCAGAGACGAGATGAATTAACCCCCGTGTAATACCTGATAACCGAGTTTAAAATCAGTCCCCTGATGGCTCGTGCACTGTAGCAACCACCTGAAGCTGCTTCGGCTCAACTGGGAATAGGCCCAGTCTTGTCCTGTCCTCAAGTGAGAAGCAATTACGTCGTAGGCCTCTAACCTGCCAAACTTGACCAAACTTGACCAAGTTGGCTTTCTCTTTCTCCTTCTCCTACTCCTTCTCTCCGTCCAACTACGTCTACTCTAATCTTTTCATTTCGTCACCAATACCTTGCACCTCGTCCGTACGCGATTATTCTGTCTCTGCGCAACTCAAAACTATTCCCACCTCTAATCTAACTTTCCCCCTTGTTCATCTACAACAGCCATATCTGCCGTTGCCACGTTTCCACTTTACCACCAACAACAACAGCAAATACTCATCTTACCCGTCGCGCGACACCCCAATCCGACCTCTACCACCTCAACTTGTATTACGATAATCAGCCAACATGTCGGTCGATATTGAGCCCTTCGAGCTTTCCTTCAAGCGTACGTCATCCGCGAGCGACCACCACTAGAGGGGCCACGAGAGCTTGGAATTGACTGTCTATTAGGCCCCTTCACTACCGAGGTCTCCCAAATCTTGACTCTCAAGAACCCAAATCCCACCCCCGTTGCCTTCAAGGTAGGTTCAGCCACTAATCCGGACATCATAAACATTTGCTGATCATATTTTATAGGTCAAGACTACCGCCCCCAAACAGTATGCTACCTGCCCCTCTCCCTGAGTTCCCCCGAGTCGCATACCTGACACTTTACAGATACTGTGTCCGACCAAATGCAGGCCGTATCGAGGCCGGTCAGAGCTTCGATGTCTCTGGTGAGTGTGCTTCCATGTAGCTCATACCGCCAGTCTTTAACAATCGCCCAGTTTTGCTCCAGGCCATGAAGGCGGACCCTGCTCCCGACGCCCGATGCCGTGACAAGTTCCTGGTCCAGTCTACGGCCATTACCGCCGATAAGGAGTTCGCCAATCACGCCTCCGTTGTATGCACCATCCAATCGCTATCCAAACCCAAAGTACATAAACTGACGCAATTTACTAGCTCGAGACAACGGACAAGGCCTCGCTTGTAGAGCGCAAGATTCGAGTTAACTGGTTGCCGGCTGGTTCCGCCGATGCTCCTCACCGACCAATTTCTACTCCCAACAAGCAAGGCATTGCTAATGGCGTAAGTCTTGACATTGCTGATCCCAAGGTTTGCGACTAATCAATACCTTCCAGGCCAACGATACTCCCGACGTTTCTCGCACTTACTCGTCTCCTGGCGCCCGGGATGACTCGCCTTCCTCCTCCGCACCACCTCCCTACCACTCTCCTCAAGAGCAGTATGAGGAGCATAGGCCCAAATCCATGCAGTCCGACTTCGAGGTCAAGAGCGCCATGTCCCAGGCCGCAACATCTATCAAGGAGACCGCCGAGCTGACCTACGAGGAGCTCAAGGCTAAGCTTGCCCAAGCTGAGCAGCAGCTTATCTCTCTCAAGGATAGCGGTCTCCGTCAGCGCAACGTCAAGTCCGATTCCAACGACGACGAGAAGCGGCCCGTGGCCCAAACTGCCCAAGCTATTCAGCAAACTGTTGAGGGTGTGCCAGTGCAGATGGCGGCCATCCTCTGCTTGGTCAGCTTCCTGCTCGCTTATTTCTTCTTCTAGACATAAGACGAAAGCAGCCCAGGATCTTTTATCAAGAAACTAATAGACAGGCCTGATGACACTTATGATAACTCCACTGGGAAGCATGGAATTCCCAGGTGCATATATCTTTTCAACGTACGACAGAGGCAAAGCCTGGAAAGCATATCATATGATGGGCGGAGCGTGGCAGCGTTTACAGGCCGATTCTCACCGAAGCGACTGGATCACGAAGCGATTGGGAGCCTTGAGCCCAAACACCAGCGAGAAAGACGATTTCGTGATGAGTTCGGCCGAGGAGCTGCAATTGGGAGATGGGCGATGTGATGGTGTTGGAAAAGCGATGGGTAAAGGAGAAGGGGGCTTCCCACGCGGCGGCTTTGACTGTATACTCTTAACTTGAGTCTTTTTCGACTCTCGTATTTTCTTGTGTTTTGTTATCCTGCTGTATTGCGCTTACTGAGAACTTTGGCGTTCTAATTTATTATGTCACTACGTCTTGTTCCGTTCGTGTCTTGTGCAATCGCAATTCTCATGACTGACTGACTGTAAAGCAATTTCCGCTTGGATTCGAAAACATCCCTGCTTGAACAAGCAATGATCACCAACCGACACTCATGACACTCGCTTAATTATGATCGTCATTTGGAAGATCTCATGTGTTTTATATTCATAGTCTAGAACGCCTTGCGCAAAAGATCTACACTCTATCGTGCTTTTGTCTTGATCTAATCTTCTTATTGCGACCAACCCACAGCCAAGCAAATAGCAAAGAGCAGAAAATCAGAGCCGTGTCTTTTGCTCCTCGGTGTCGATTGAAAAAACCAACGCATCAAAAATTCAACTATTACAATGTATTCTATCGCATGCTTTTGTCCTATGTCTAAATCGCCTCGATCTCAGACTGCTTCCAGTCAGCAACAGCACCGCCTCCAACGAGACGACCACCCTGCTTGCGCTTGACACGACAGCTCATGCCAACGTTCTCGTCAAAGATGAAGCGCCAGATGGCGTAGCACCAGCTCTCGTGACGGGGCAATGGGTCGTAGAATTCGTGAGCAATGTCTCGCACAGCGTGGAGACGGGTCCAGGGGATGGCGGGGAAGTCGTGGTGCTCGTTGTGAAGACCGACGTTGTAGGTGAACCAGTTGAGAGGTCCGTAGTAGGAAAAGGTCTCGGGAACGGGGATCTTGTTCTCGGGGTCGCGAGCCGAGGGTGTGACGGTCTCGTAGACGTAGTGCTCTGCGATGAAGTGCCCGGCCAGGGGGTGCAGACTTCCGGCGAGGAAGGAAGAGAGCAGCAGGTAGAGCAGCGAGTTGACGGAGGCGTACTTGAGGAGAATCAGATCAAAGACTACCTGAACAACGATGTTGAGGAAGTGGATCTGGGTCAAGGGGATGCGGTAGACGGCCATGGGTCGCAGGGCGTAAAAGAAGATCTGGAAAGTGCAGAAGAAGGACTTTCCGAGGATCGAGTCGAGAAAGACTGCCTCGAAAGCAGTTGGGAGATCGGTATCGAGGCCATCAACGCCGAGGGACTTGTGGTGAGTAAGATGGTAGGGCTAGAGAGCAGAGTTAGCAAAGAAGCTCCAGCTATAGGATTCGACATTGTGGCAACGTACTCGGAATGAAGCGCTGTAGGGAATGCCAATGGGAAGATTGGCAAAGATAGCGATCAAACGGTTCATACGGGGACTCTTGAAAGCCAAGTTATGCGAGATCTCGTGAATAGCGAGAAACAGGTTCTGGTTGGCAGTCGCGCCAAAGACGTAGGCGACAGCCCAGAACTTCCACGAGAAGAAGGGTGTCGACTGGAGCATCCATGCGAGGAAGACTTGGAGGGAAACGACGCCGAGGACGACCCATTTCGTGAGGGGTTCGGGACCGCAGAGCTTGGTGATCTGTAGAAACTACGTTAGCGACTAGTCATAGGGGAATGATTGGGTAAGACGAACCTCGGGGTGAGCCTTGATGATGGCAAGACGACGAGTTCGGTGAGGTTCCTCAGTATACGTCCAGAAGAAATCGGTGGTCTTTTCAGCGACGTCGTTATGCTCAGGCGCAGCTGGGCCATTGCCCTTTGCCCGCGAAGTGACAGTTGAAGACATCGCAGCTATTCTGGTGGTAGATAACTCGGATGATGTCGAAGAAGAGAAACAAGAGAGAAAAGAGGGAGCTCTGCTCTAATTAAAAGAAGCTTAATATTTGCCTCCCTATTTCCTTGTCAAAATTGACAGATGCGGCGTAGAGAGAGAGCCAGGGGCACAAAAGCTACGTGGACCCTAAGGCGGTGAAAATCCAATGAAGATTCGATTAGGGG